>APFE030493472.1:114969-166874 GCA_000404065.3 Pinus taeda | reverse complement strand
ATTCTGTCTTCGGTTAATTTTCTCCTCTGCTTTAATTGCGCTCTGGTATGCCTCCTTAGTATTATTTGGAGACAAAATACTTATTTCATCCAAAATATCCATCCTCAGTCCATTAACATATCTGGCTGTCCTTTCTGCCGTATCCTCTGTATATCCGGCTCGCAAATTCACTCGATAGAATTCCTCTGTGTACTCCTTCACAGTCAGTCCCCTCTGTCTCAAGTTCTGTACCTGTCTATGTAACGCAATTTGATAATCCCTTGGCAGAAATCTGCCCTTCAATTTGGCTACCATCCTTGTCCAAGTTTTAATCGGTGTTTTGTTCAACCTTTTCCTCTCATTCTGGACACTATCCCACCACAGAGCTACGTGTCCTTTCATCTTTGTTGCTGCAAATTTGACTCTACGGTCTTCACTAACTTCCTCGCATTCAAAATACTTGTCCATCTCACTAATCCAATCTAACACAACATCAATAGACAAACTACCATCGTATATCGGGAGTTCTGGTTTTGGTCTGCTGTTCGATAATAAGACAGACTTCAGTAATTTCACTTCTGCTGATTCACCTTCAGGTCCATCTGCTGCCACTTCTACTTCTTCTTCACTCACATTGCCCATTTCTGGATCTCTTCTCCTGCCTGCCTCTACTGCTTCCAAACGAGCAGTAAGAACTCTGAGTTCTTCTCGTAATGCCTCATCTGCCATTCTACGAGCACCTCGGCCTCGTCCTCGTCTACCTACATCCATTTTTTTTTCAAATCTCTTTAACTCAATGGCTCTGATACCACTCTGGTGTAACCCAGCCCAAAGGTCTGCACTTTACACTTTACACGCGGAAGGAAAAGGTATACGTGGCAAATAAAAATCTTAACTGTGTTTGTCCACGGGATTTTTATGTAGGTTGGTAGCTGGAGAGTTAATGCCTGCAGTAAATTCCCTGTACTCCGCCTCGAAACTGCTCCCGTTTGCCCTTCGCGCCTTAACCCTTATTCATTATGGCATTTTCTGGATTGTTCATTCGTTATTTCCGCTCTGAGGTTTTCTGTTCTGGTCGAGGGTTTCTTGGTTCCTTTTGGTGGAATGTTGTCTGTTATGCTCTGTTAGTATGTTCAACTCTCTATGCGGGCAAAACTCGGCCCCTCCTCTATTCGACCTGCTTGCAATTTTAATGGAAATGGCGTTTGGGTTTGATGGTTATTCGGCTCGGTTCCGTGGTTTAACCTCGGTGAGTAATTCTGTTCTTCCCTCCCATACATGCACGTATTCTTTAAGGTATTTTGTTCAGCACTTGTTGCCGGTTGTTATGCCTTGCTGTCTGTGTGTATCTTCGTGGTTCTTGGTCGAGGTTTTGTAGCCATTTTCGGAAGTCACTGTAATTTTACTGTGTTTTCTTGGAACCTTGTTATCTCTGGTTCGAATCTAGTTGAGTATTATCCGCTTGTTGTTGGTTTGGACTCTCACAATGCGGCACTGTATTTGCCTTCAAGCACAGGACTTTTCGGGCGCACGTTCTTCGTTCGGAACAGGTAAATACTCCTGTCCTCGTTTCAATCTTGCTCGACTTCTCTTTCTGGAACTAACCCACTTTGTTCCTCTGGTCTACAGTCGCCCAAGTTCTTCAGGATGTCACACGGTTGTCTTCGGCTTCGATCTCCCAGGTAATTTCATTGTATTGCTAATTCTCCACAGGCGTTCGCACTTCTTCTTGGAATTCCCCTCTTTGCTTTCGTTGTAATGCAAATGGTTTAATGTTTGCAGGTCGCTGTTGGCAACCTCGGCGTGCGTATCCTCCAGGGTTTACTTGCACAGTCGCTTATTCCTGGGTAGGCCTGAATCTCGAACGTCTGGTTGTAGTTTGCTTAATATAAGGGTTCTGTGAACTTGCTCAGGTCTTTCGGTCGCTGTATGGATTCTAGCTTGGCTGCATTTCTTTTGGTTACTCCTGTATTAAGTTTTACAAGAGATGGAAGTCGATTCTGGTTGGTCTTGTCAAACCCTAGATCAGGGTTTTCTGGGTTGTGAAATTTTCCGACTATGCGTCGTATTTTACTCTATGTGTGGTAGCGGACTTTGATTTTCATGGGATTGTTCTGGCTTTACAATAGTCACTGTATTTTGTGGTCCTTCGACTTTCTAAAATGAAATTTTGAAAGGAAAGAAATGCAGCGTTGTTACCTCTTTGTAATTGTGCCCGCCTCTGTTCTGTAGTTGCTCTTTGAATTCGAATGCTGGAAATGTTTGACTCCTGTACGCGACTTCTTCCTCTTGGACTTCTGGAGGTTATATGCCTGGATTATCGTTTGTCTGTGTGCGAAATGGAACTTAATTAAATGTGTGGATGTCTTTCATTTGCGACTGTAAGTTACCGAGGCTTCATCCGGTTGTTTAATATTTGACTGTGATTCATGTTTGAATACATACAACAGCAATTTGATAGATATTAATTGTATGGTAGTTTATCAGGCCATAAAGAAAGGTTTCATTTAGCAAACAGTAGGAAAGATAATACAGATGGACAAAAATAGTTTCTTTGAATGCTTCTGACTGTCTTTATTTCTCTTCTCTTCTAACTCAACTGAACTCTCCTCTGTTACATTTGATTTGTTTATATCTCTCTATTTTCAGTTGATCTTTACAGTTAATCCAACTGACATAGAATATGGTTACAGAAATACTATTTTTTGTTAATAACTATAATCACTTGGCATTTCAAGACTTGGAGGAACAGCTGGTTCTTATTTCCCTAATTTAACGGACCATTCCTTAACTAATAACTGAGCTACAGTAATTCTAACTGAAGTAAAAAGAGATGTCTAAATTCATTGACTTTGTAAAACAAACTAAAAGAAAAATTATTACAGTAAAAAAATTAAACAGTCCAATCGATCATTAGCCTTTGAACCTGGTTGGAATTTTGCCCAATTACGGTGAGCTGGATGCTCCTGCATCACAAGTTAAAAATATTTAAGAGAAAGTGGAGTGAATCTCCATGATTAAGAGTCTTATTATATGTTTTTTAAAATGCATATATAATCAACTCATATATTAATTCAAATTTATATTTTATTCATTCTCATCGTCCATCTATACAACTTGAGAGGGCCTAATGGTTAAGGCATGTATTTCCTCCTAAGAGGTCATGTTCAAAATCAGAGGGGGGTAGAGTATGTATGCCTTCGTAGACTTAGCAATGAAATCACTGCACAGAGGTGGGTCCCTTGTCCCACAAACAAGGGGGTCTCATAACCAATTTGGTGTCTGGCTTGGTCGTGACCTTAAAATTGGATAATAATAATAATAATAACTAAAAATATCTTAAAATAAATGAAAATGTCATATATGATGCCTACATATTGTATAACAATCCAAAATCCCCAAAGGTTAGCTTCGTTGAACGAGTTCTTGTTGCGAAGTAATTCGCCAGTTGCGAGGTCACGGGGGTCAAATCTCCTCGATGCCCTTGGGGTTAGGCCCTTCTTGTTTGGCCGACGAATAGATCCCTTTATGTTGATCTGCCTGGATTTTTCCCGTGGATGTAGCGGCCAACCAATATATGAACCACCCTTAAAAAAAATATTGTATAACAATCCAAAAACAATACTATATATTTAATCAAGTTCATATACCATATATTCAACCTAAACATTATTTAATTCAATAAATCTACTATCTCATTTAATAATTTTATTTCTCAAATTACTATCGCTATCTTGGACACAAATTTTTATTTTATTCATATTTATAATCCACTTAATAAGTAATGATATCTTCATAAAAGATATAAAAATGTCACAGGTATATATGACATGGAACCAATACAATATATGTAATCCAATATTCATATACCTTATAATTTAACCTAAAATTATAACAAGTATTAATTTATATCTTCGTAAAAGAAATAAAAATGTAATAGGTATATATCACATGGAAGCAATACAATATATGTAATCGAGTATTCATATACCATGTGATTTAACCTAAAATTATAGCAAGTATTAATTTATTTTTCTGTTGAAATTGTTACATTCTTATTACTAGTTACATATCAACTATAGATATTTGTAATTTTAAAATCTCAAGTATTAATATATCTATTTTTTGTAAACGGATTAGTAAATTTCTATTAATATTGTAGAAGAATAGTTTACATTTCAACGAAATATTGCATTTCAATTATTTTTTCAGTGCTTTTCAGAATAGTTCTCTAGGTGGACATACTTTGAACTATGAAAAAAACAAAAGGATAGAGGATTGGAAGACTCGCATTGTATCTTTTCAATCTTCCTACTACTAAATTAAACAAGTCTACTACTATAAACTATAACAAGAAAAGCAAATTATTTATATATATATATCAAAAGAACAAAAGCTATATATATATCAAAAGAACAAAAGCTAACCAATCCCAAGAGTATTCCAATTTTCCTTTAATAGGCCAACAACCCAATTTCTAATTGGACTCTTTAGCCTAGAATTATGATGGATGATGTGGCAATAGAGTTTGCTCGAGTATATGAAAAGAACAAAAGCTAACCAATCCCAAGAGTATTCCAATTTTCCTTTAATAGGCCAGCAACCCAATTTCTAATTGGACTCTTTAGTCTAGAATTATGATGGATGATGTGGCAATAGAGTTCGCTCAAGGGGAGGCTTGAGCTGGAGCATTAATGACCGTGGGTCCTTCCTAGAGCTCATTCGACTCAGCGTATGAGTCTAAAACTACATATCGCTCTATGTGAGATAACTGAACAACTATATCATCCAAGTTGTATCCAATGTCTCTCAGAATGTGCTTGATGTCTTCCTAACCTACAAAGAGCTTATAGTTGTCTACTTGCTTATCTTTGATGACCATGTTGAGAAGAGTTTTTATTTGAAGATGTAGAGTGACGGAGTGAAGGAAGTGGATCCTTCACCTATGAAACATGCCCACATCAGGTATCCACTTGAGGCTATTGCCTCCAATATCTGAGTCTGAAAGTAAACACGATGATTGAATTCCTTGGCCTCAAGTTGAAGAATTTATTTTCGTACCTCCATGGGCACTGCTTCGAAGTAGTTGGCAAATGATTCCCAACCAAACAACCTCTGATGTCAGGTCGAAGAGGACCCTTAAGCACCTCCTCTGCGGTTGGGAGTTCATAACCTTGGCACCATTAGAACAGTGAAACTGCAACAAAAATAACTATGACTAATGGTTGAAAGACCCACTTGAAAGGAATTAGAGACAATATGGTGCCACAAGGGAAGCAGGTGGTAGAGGAAACATGATGGCAGTGTAATGACTTTAAAGTTTAAACTGTAGCGACTCTTAATGACCCAATTAAAACCATATGGAGAAGGTACCCTAGTACCAAACTCCAATGACCAAAACTGGAGAAGGAAAATAAATCCCTACAAGGTCCAAGTTGTTTGGAGCCTCTGAGGGAAGGGCTGCAACAAGTTCGAAGGAAGGTTTGGACCTAGAATTATGGAGAAAAAGAACAAAGAACATTGTCCCTTAGGAGATTTAAACACTATAGTGTAAGACGAGAGAAAATTCAAATAGTGACCAACAACTAGTATATCAACGATCATCCATTGAAATGGGAGAGGAGTAAAATTAAACCCTATCACTAAAGACCCAATATTAAATTTAAGGAGATGGGTTGACCTCAAAAATACAGTAACAAAGCTTTTCAAGAACACTATGAAAAAGGTAAGGTGAGAAATTACCCTAATACCCAACAAGGTCCCCACAGTGATGGAGCAAGCACATAACCAGTCTTTGAATGTATAGGTAAGGAGCCTATGTTAGGTCCCTATAAAACTAGTGTATCCCCCTTATTGTTATTTTTGTGCCCATGTAACCCCCATATTGTTATTGTTGTGCCCCATAGAAGCCCACTATTGTTATTGTTGTGCCCTTAGATTATTATTGTTATGTAAGATCTGAATATACTGTGACCCCTTAGACTCCTATATATAAAGGAGGTCTTTTGATTTGTATCATATAAGAATTGTTCATTTATGTCATGTAAAGGATTTTTCTCCCTCGAAGAGGATGATTTTTAAGTCATTAATCTATCTTTTTGTGAGATGGTTGCATAACATTTGGTTTCAGTGCTTTGGATTCTAGGGTTTTTCTTCTTCAAACATGTCATCTTGGTGTTTTCGCTATGAAAATGATTCTACGAGGCTTCAGAAGCTGAAAATTTTACCACGTGGAGAAGAAATTTCGGTGAAATTCGTGTAAAAATTTCAGATCTTGGTTTGCTATATTTTCGGAGATAGGTTCTGAGAAAGTTGGGATGTTTGTAGGCTCCAAAATTCTATCTCAAACAAGGGACTTAGGGAAAATCGTCATAACTTTCGTCTCAGGCATCAGATTTGATTTATGTAAAATATTGTTGAAATTGTACGGACTTTAGTTTTTCATGTATCAATTTCAAGGGTGAAGGTTGAAACAATGACATGTAGCATCCCGTACAACTTCACTCTACTAAACCAGTCCATAATTAGGTCATTGTGTGATATTTGGCATACCTCTTTCTTGAAGAATCTGATCATGATCATACTTGTGGCGTTGGAAAGAAAACTTAGAGAGCTACCACAAGAAGAAGTTTTAGAACTCAGAGATCTGAAATTATAGAGTTACAACCATTTCAAGATCGAGCTCCTAAAAGAAAGAAAAAAGTGTGTATTTGTTTTTTTAAATTGCATAACTTTTGTTTGAAAAATCAGTTTGAAGTGATTCCAAGGGCATCTTGAAGCATAGATATCAATATTGGGTTATAAAATGCCTCCTAAGAAAAATAATTCTACACCCATTAAGCCCTCATAAAGTGCTACAATGATGCATGAAGAGGAAGAATTGCAACATTATATATCAAAATTATGGGACCAAGTGCAACAAATTTCGCTCTCACAAAGAGAAACCAAAGATGAACTAAAATGTTACATGGATGGTTTAAAAGGTGACATGAGTGGTTTAAAATAAGATATGGAAGGTTTGAATTCAGGTTTGACAAAGTTGTTGCAAGAAAGACTTCCCAATGGTGACAAGGTAATCCATGAAAATCATGATGAGGACAAAAGGAATATGGATTAGGATTTTAGAGACTCCAATGTGGGGTTTAAGAACTACCACATTCCACAAATAGATATGAGGAAGTTTGATGGGAAGGATCTGGTAACATGGATACCATAGATGGAGAAATATTTTGATCTACAAGATGTGCAACCCTCACAAAAGGTACATATTGCATCTTTATATTTAGAACCCAATCAATTTGTATGGCATAGATGGATTTGTTCTCGTAAACCAATTTTCACCTGGTTAACTTTTATGGAGGAAATGATAGCACATTATGAAGATATAAAGAGCAACACCTTATTTAGCTAATTGATAAATCTCAAACAAAAGGGTTCAATGGCGAAGCACATTGAAGACTTCCAAAAATTGAATATTATGGTAACCTATATTTTAGAGAAGCATAGGATTGATGTCTTCATAGGGACTTTAAAAGATAACATCCAACATGAGGTTCGTGTTGGCCCTCAGTTTTGATTATTTTTCACCATGCATTTTTCCATCTATTTATCATCCCTTACCATCATACCATGGAAATTTCCCCATATTTTTGCCTCTTATTTCACTTTAAGGTAAAATAACTATGTCCTTTGAATTTTAGAATTTTTAGTTAAAATTTGGTATTAAAAAATATTTTTGACTAGAACAAAATTTTCTTGTTATGACTCCATGGAAGTCGTATGTGCAGGACACCTAGGTGGAAACTGAAGACATATTTGGAAAGTATGGGAACCAAGGATGGACAGAATCCTATTGGAACAATCCAAATGAATCGAGACAGGCCCAGTCAAAGCTAGTCAAACTTGACTAGTCACCTAGAAAATCCCCTGATTTAAGGAGCAATTTTGTGATTTAGTGAAATCTTTCCAAAATTTTGTGCAACAAAAGGGATGAGTTCAACCTAATTATATGGATTAGGAATATTATAGGTTGATACAACTATTTTAGTTGAGTTTGTTATACTTTTGGCTTATTTAAGCACAACTATTAAGCAACTATGGACATGTATTATGACTATTGGGACTTCTCTATTTTTTAATATAATTTGAAGAACTTGTCTTCTATTTTCTTATTATTATTGTGAGATGTGATTTTTGATCTATTGTAGTTGATAGTTTCAAGTGTACCAAGCAAGGGTGGAGGGCCCCCATTTTGAGCTAAGTACAATGCAGTGTAATTTTGTGTATAATTGTGAATATTTTATATTGTTGTGTCCTTTATAATTTCTTGTGAATATTTTCTGAATAGATTCATTATATACCATGTTCATTTATGTTTTTAAATGATTTCCTTTCAGTAATTGATTTAAGTAAGGGAAGGTCAACCAAGGCATCTAAGTTAGATCCTCTTCCTCCTTGATTAAGAATTGAATTGGAAATTGTGTTTATGCATTTGATGTTTTATTGCTTTGGTTTTTGATATGATTTATGGCGAAATGATCTTGTTAGGATACGAATGAAGAGGAAGGACAAACATGACCTCTAAGTTAGAGCCTCTCCCTCATTTCCTATGCTCCAAAAAGACTCATTGCACTCTTGCTTCTAGATTAAATTTTTATAGTTTCTTTTCAAATAATTTATATTTGTAATATGCATTTCCATTATTTTTATTTGAACAACTACTTCCTACACCATTTAATCTAAGCTTTCATAAACTTTGGTTTGCTTCTAAGTCTACCAAGCCAAATTGATAGTAAAATACATGTTTTTATTTACCCAGTAAATTGAACCAACAATTTGCCTTTGGGAACCTTATTCATTGGAGAAGGTATTCAGGGTGGCAAGAAAAGTTGAAAGCTAAATTATGGCAACAAGGAAGTCTACCACTCACAACTATAAATATGGAAGTGTCAGTCTTCCACAACCTACAAGGTTGACACCACAACAATTGGAGTAAAAAAGAGTAAAAGGGATTTGTTACAGTTGTGATAGAAAATACACTAAAGGTCATAAGTGTGCCGAGAAGAAAATATTATACATAGATTGTGAAGGGTGTTGAAAAGTGTGCAACAAGAAATGCTTGTTGAGAATGCAACAAGATGATGGAGCTTAGTGGAAAAGAGTCACCTTCACTAAGTGGGCCCGCAGGCTATTTTTAGCGCAAGTCTATTTTTAGACATATGGATCATGTCTATGGATTGCAGGTTGTTGTTTATGGATGATTGATCAAATTGGGAAAAATAGATGGACTTCTATTTTTAGATCACAGCGGAGTGACTGCTCAGTCTAAATATAGAACAGTCAAATATTATTAGCTCATAATAATATTTAGACTATAAACTTTGTCTTATTCTCTTGGAGCACTTCAGGATGAGCTACGGATGTGGTACATGCAGATCCCAGAAGGAAATACGTGGTTACCTATGGGATGACTAATATTTGCATGCAGGACTTCAGTTAGAACTCAAGTGAGTTGAGTTTAGTGGACTGGAGGTGCAGTTGATGGAGTTGTGTTCAGTTTAGCTTTGTTAAACTGGTTGTATTTAGTCTAACTGGCGAATAGACTAGAGATGAGTTGGGTGAATTAGTTATTAATTAATTCACAAGTTATTAACTCATAATACAACTAATGAATACATCAGTTAACTCAGTTGCATGTCAGTGCATGTTCAGTTCAGCAGGGACAGGTGTTAGAGGATCAGATTGCTATCAGTTGTGACTATAGTTGTGCATGATGATTTTCACAATCAGAGGGATTGAGTATGCCAATGAGGATTGCGTGGTATATACAAGGGAAATACGAATTTGGATCATTCATTCATCAGTATTCTCTTGTAGGATTGCGCAGTAGAGGCAGGCAAGCAGCGGAGGAGATTTGAGCCAGTGATTGATTCAGATCTGAGCTGTATTGTGTGTAACAGAGGTGGAGATACTTGTGAGAAGTATTATGTTGTGTAATGTTACATGAATCAATCATTAATATACAGATAGTTGGGTTTTTTAGCGAGATGCTTTCCCCGGGACACATACTGTGTTAATGTGTGAATGCTCTTGATGTTTTATTGTTATTGATGCTGCTATATTGATGATCAACGTAGAGGAGCTTATGTATTGTGTATGTTTTCCGCAATAGTACATGATCAGGATAATCTCCATTGAATATGTGTTAAATTATTCAAAATTTCTACATTATCATCACCCAATCGAACCTGTCCAAAATCTCCTTGAACATAATCATGAAAATGTTTCTTATCAGGCGTGGCATGGAATGAGGCCCCTGAATCTACCACCCAGGCATCAATAATATTTTCTAATGAAATAATAAAAGCATCTTGAAACACATCACCTGTTACATTTGCTTCATGATTGTTTTCTTGCTGCACATCTCCTTCTTTTCCCTTCCGAGACTTGCAGTCTTTCTTCTCGAATCTCCAACACACTATCCACAATTTGGACTTGGATCTACCTTTTCTTGACTTACTGCGATATCCAGAGCTCTTTATTCTTTCCATTTTTCTTCCCCTAGTCTTTGCAGTCAAAGCATTACCTGAGTCTCACTGGAGCTTTTCCGTTGCATTTCCTCGCTAAGGATTGCACCGGAAACATCATCAAACTTTAAAGTACTAAATTCAGTGAAAAAGTTACTAATGGCCATAACTAACCCATTCCAACTTTCTAGCAATGAGCACAGAAATAACAGAGCCCTAACTTCATCATCAAAATTTACCGCTACAGAACTTAACTGACTTGTAACTGTATTAAAATCATTTAAATGTTCTGCAATAGATCCACCTTCTGAGATCTTCATATTAAATAGACGCTTCATAAGAAATACCTTATTTGAGGACGAGGGTTTTTCATATAGTTTGGCCAATGCTGACATTAAACCCGTTGTTGTCATTTCCTTTGATATATTAAACGCTACTGACGCTGCCAGGCACAGCCGTATTGTTCCAAGTGCCTTTCTATCGAAAATATCCCATTCTGTGTCTGTCATACTCGTCGGCTTCTTTGTCGTTTCGCTCAATGGTAGGTACAGATCTCTCTGATAAAGATAATCTTCCATCTTCATCTTCCACAGCTGGTAGTTTTGGCCGTTGAATTTTTCGACCCTAAACCTACCATCTTTGGCCATTACTCCCACTCGAACTAGGAACCCTTCTCTCTTGCGAGTTTGTCAACCAAATAGATCTTCAGCTCCAATACCAGTTGTTAGAAAATTATATATTATAGAGCAATGGAACACATAAAATATTACAGAAATATAAACACAAAAGACGCACAAAACAAGAGAGACACAGATATACATGGTTCACCCAGTTTGGGCTACGTCCACGGAGAAACAACTAGTCCTTCCTTTTATATTATCTAGTAAACTAAAGAGATACAACTTACAGCAGATCCACAGTAACATCCTCTTCGCTCTCAATCTCCTCTCTCTTCCACACTCATAATACAAATATATATAGACGCAATACAATTCGCTCATATATAGTGAGGGGTTTCATTCTAGGGAAATAAATCCTAAACTAAACATAATTTCTACCATCAGATCATCCACCTAATGAATGGCCTAGATTGACTAGAAATTACTAGAATTTTATAAGGCAATTTTAAATCTATTTTTAGCTTTGGGGGTGCTACTACCGAACCCTCGCCGGGGGACCGTTGGCCCCTGGAACCCCCAGCCAGGAGGGATTGGCCCCCTCGAACCCTCGCGGGGGGGGGAGAAGTCCCCCCTGCAACCCCCGCGTGGAGGGGTGTACAGTCTTCCGGGGGTATACTTCCAGCTGAGACCTTTGAATATAGAAGATAATCAGGCTCCACAACCAATAATCTCCCAATTGGAGACTGATTATAGCAAATCTACCGCCACTTTATTTGCTAGACAATAAATCCACTTTGGACTTGGCTGTTTGTCATCTTCTTCATCATACTTGAAGACCAATTGAAACTGAGCAGATTCTCAGTTTCTCCCTGGTTACAACTTTTGTTAGTATATCTGCAGGATTCTGGCTAGTGTGTATCTTTTCCAGCTTCAACTGTCCATATTCCAAGGTTGACTATATGAAATGGTACTTGAGCTGTCTATGTTTAGTCTTGGAATGTAATGCAGATTTCTTTGCAAGATGTATGGCACTTTGCCTGTCACTGTATAACCTGCCCAACTCCTACTTCTTGCCCAATTCATCCAGAAACCTTTGTAACCAAATCATTTCTTTACTAGCCTCTGTAGCAGCAACACACTTTGCTTCTGTTGTTGAAAGTGAAACAACACTTTGGATTTTTTGAAACCCAAGTAATAGTTGTTCCACCTATAGTAAATACATATCCTATAGTGCTCCTCCTGTTATCTTTGTCACTTGCCATATCTGCATCAACATATCCCTGTAGAGCAATGCTTGAACCACCATAGCATAATTCTTGATTTATCGTACCTTTCAAATACCTAAGAATCCACTTCACCACCATCCAATGTTCTTTTCCTGGATTGTTCCTATACCTGCTTACAATTCCCACTGCATGTGCAATATCAGGCCTTGTGCAGAGCATTGCATACATTAAGCTTCCAACTACTGATGCATATGGAACTTTAGACATATGAGCCATTTCTTCTTGAGTCTTGGGTCATGCCTCCTTACTTAATTTGAAATGGCTAGCCAAAGGTATACCAACTGGTTTTGCATTTTGCATATTAAACCTTTTCAACACCTTTTCTATGTACTCACTTTGAGACAATGTTAATTTGCGATTCTTCCTGTCTCTGGTTATTCTCATACCAAGGATTTGTTTTGCAGCACCCAAATCCTTCATTGCAAATGAGTTTTCCAATTTCCTTTTGAGCACATTTATTTCCCGCATGTTAGAACCTGCAAAGAGCATGTCATCTACATACAATAACAATATAATATAGTTGCCATCATTTTGCCTTTTGAGATAAACACAATGGTCAGAGTGACACCTAGTATAACCTTGTTCAGCCAAAAACTTGTCAAAATTTAGATACCACTGCCTTGGGGCCTGTTTTAAGCCATACAAGCTCTTCTTCAACCTGTAGACTAATTTCTCCTTCCCTTTTACCTTATATCCTTGTGGCTGCTGCATATATATCTCTTCCGCCAAATCCCCATGGAGAAAGGTTGTCTTTACATCAAACTGCTCAAGATGCAAATCTTCAGCTGCTACTAGACTTAGAATAGTACTGATTGAAGTCATTTTCACAATAGGAGAAAATATTTCATCAAAATCAATACCTCTCTTCCGTGCAAACCCCTTCACCACAAGTTTAGCTTTGTACCTCTGTTTTCCTCCATCTTCTTCCTTCAACTTGTAAACCCATTTATTCTACAATGCTGTTTTACCTGCAGGCTACCTGACTAAGTCCCAAGTCTAGTTATGTGCTGAGGAGTCCATCTCTTCTTTCATGGCTTGATCCCACTTCTTCCTGGTTTCTACCTGCACTACTTCTTCATAACATTCTGGTTCACTAGAATCAGTCAACAATACATAATATACTGAATGAGAGTATCATTCAAGGGGTCTACTTATCCTGATAGATCTTCTAACACCACTTTCAGGTGTTTGAGGTGCTTGTTTCTGTTGTGGTTGTTGTTCTAGCTATTGATCATTATGTTTTTTAGGCACCATCACTTTTCCTGTGATATCGTCAAGCACTGTGTATTCTCTGTTTTCTTTTTCCTGTTCCTTTTCTTGTAACTGATTCTTATACAAGACATTTTCATTGAATATTATATCTCTGCTCCTAATGATTTTGTGATTTTCATGATCATATAAGCGATAACCAAAATCATTAACACCATATCCAATAAAGGTACATTTCTTTGATTTTGCCTCAAGCTTTGTTCTATTTTCTTTATTAATGTGGACAAAGGCTTGACACCCAAAAGTCTTTAAAAATGAGAAGTTTACTTTTTTACCTGTCCATGCCTCCTCTGGAATACCACCATCCAAGGAACTTGAAGGCCCTCCGTTTATTAGATAAACAACAGTATCTACAGCATCTGCCCAAAATTGTAAAGGTAATCTTGCATGCAATCTCATGCACCTTGCATGCTCCATGATTGTCCTATTCATCCTTTTTGACACACCATTTTCTTATGGTGTTCCTAGAATTGTCTTCTCTCTGCGAATTCCACTCTCTGTACAATACATATCAAACTCTTTCCTGCAATATTCACCTC
Organism: Pinus taeda; assembly: GCA_000404065.3. NCBI lineage: Eukaryota > Viridiplantae > Streptophyta > Pinopsida > Pinales > Pinaceae > Pinus > Pinus taeda. Next base: position 152,655 of record APFE030493472.1, on the reverse strand, counting down.
CATTATCTGATCTGAGACACTTCAACCTTTTTCTTGTCTCATTTTCAACCAAAGCTTTCCATTTCTTGAAAGTTTCAAATACATCAGATTTATTTCGAATACAAGAGATCTAGGTTTTTCTAGTTGCATCATCAATAAAAGTAACATAATAATGAGAGCCACCAAGAGAGAATACCTCAGCAAGTCCCCATACATCTGTATGCACACGCTCTAATTTTTAGCTCTTCTTTTCTTTCCCAACTCTAAGGAATTTGACTCTCTTCTGTTTTCCATAAATACAATTCTCATAGAATTTTAAATCAACATGCTTCAAACCTAGCAACAAATTTCTTGAGTGAAGAATCTGCATCCCTTTCTCACTCATGTGCCCGAGCCTACGATGCCACAATGTCGTATCTTCTCTTGTAGAGGTTAAAACATTAATAGAATTAGAAATACCATTGCATAAATACAATGTACCAACCTTTCCTCCTTTTGCTATTACTAGGGATCCTTTAGTGACCTTCCAGGTTTTATCTGTGAAAGTAGTTACACAACCTTCACCTCCCAACTGCCCTTTTGAAATAATATTTTTCTTCAGACCTGGAACATGCCTTACCTCCTTTAATAGCCATTTATTTCCATTCTGTTGTTTTATGAAAACATTACTCATTCCAACGATTTTATAGGGTTTATCATCATCCAATCGAACCTGTCCAAAATCTCCTTGAACATAATCATGTAAATGTTTCTTATCAGGTGTGGCATGGAATGAGGCCCCTGAATCTACCACCTAGGCATGAATACTATTTTGTAATGAAAGAATCAAAACATCTTGCAACACATCACTTGTTGCGTTCGCTTCATGATTGTTTTCTTGTTGCGCGTCTCCTTCTTTTCCCTTCTGAGACTTGTAGTCTTTTTTTAGGTGTCCTTTCTTCCCGCATTTTCCAGCACACTATCCCTGATCTAGACTTGGATATGCCTTTTCTTGACTTACTGCGATATCCAGAGCTCTTTCCTCTTTCCATTTTTCTTCCCCTAGTCTCTGTAGTCAAAGCATTACCTGATGTCTCTCCGGAGCTTTTCCATTGCATTTCCTCGCTAAGGATTTCACCGACAACATCATCAAACTTTAAAGTACTAGATCTACAGACAGAGTTACTAATGGCCATAACTAAACCATTCCAACTTTCTGGCAATGAGCACAGAAATAACAGAGCCCTAACTTCATCATCAAAATTTACCCCTACTGAACCTAACTGACTTGTAACTGTATTAAAATCATTTAAATGGTTTTCAACAGATCCACCTTCTGACATCGTCATATTAAATAGACGCTTCATAAGAAATACCTTATTTGAGGCCGAGAGTTTTTCATATAGTTTTTCCAATGCTGACATTAAACCCTCTATTGTCGTTTCCTTTGAAATATTAAACCCTACTGACGCTGCCAGCAGTATTGTTCCAAGTGCATTTCTGTCGAGAATATCCCATTCTGTGTCTGTCATACTCCTCGACTTCTTTGTCTTTCCGCTCAATGGTAGGTATAGATCTCTCTAATATAGATAGCTTCCATTTGCATCTTCCACAGCTGGTAGTTTTCGTTGTTGAATTTTTTGACCCCAAACCAAACATCTTCTGCCATTGCTCCCACTTGAACCAGGAACCCTTCTCTCTTGCGATTTTATCAACCAAATAGACCTTCGGTTCTGATATCAGTTGTTAGAAAATTATATATTACAGAGCAATGGAACACATAAAATATTGAAGAAATATAAACACAGAAAATGCACAAAACAAGAGAGACAGAGATATACGTGGTTCACCCAGTTTGGGCTATGTCCACGGAGAAACAACTAGTCCTTCCTTTTATATTATCTAGTAAACTGAAGAGATACAGCCTATAGTAGATCTGCTGTAACACCCTCTTCACTCTCAATCTCCTCTCTCTTCCACACTCAGAATACAGAGATATATAGACGCAATACAATTCCCTCATATATAGTGAGGGGTTGCCTTCTAGGGCAAAAAACCCTAAACTAAACTCAACTTCTACCATCAAATCATCCGCCTAATGAATGGCCCAGATTGACTAGAAATTACTAGACTTTTACAAGGTAATTTTACATCTATTTTTAGCTTTGGGGGCACTGCCCCCGAACCCCCTCTGGGGGACTACTGACCCCTGGACCCCTCAGTCGGGGAGGGGGGGGGGGGATCGGCCCCCTCGAACCCTCATGGGGGGGACAAATTCCCCGTGCACCCCCCCACGTGGAGGTGTGTACAGTATTCTTGGGGTATACATCCAACTGAGACCTTTGAATACAAAAGATAATCAGGCTCCACACCCAACAATCTCCCACTTGGAGACTAATTATAGCAACTCCACCGCTGCTTCATTTGCTAGACAATAACTCCACTTTGGACCCGACTATTTCTCATCTTCTTCATCATACTTGAAGACCAATTGAAGCTGAGCAGATTCTCAGTTTCTCCCTGGTTACAACTTTTTTTAGCATATCTGCAGTATTCTGGCTAGTGTGTATCTTTTCCAGCTTCAACTATCCATCTTCCAAGGCTGACCGTATGAAATGGTACTTGAGCTATATATGTTTAGTCTTGGAATGTAATGTAGATTTCTTTGCAAGATGTATGGCACTTTGGCTATCACTGTATAACCTGCCCAACTCTTGCTTCTTGGCCAATTCATCCAGAAACCTTTGTAACCAAATCATTTCCTAGCCTCTGTAGCAGCAATACACTCTGCTTCTGTTGTTGAAAGTGCAACAACAATTTGGATTTTTTTGAAACCCAACTGACAGCTATTCCACCTACAGTAAATACATATCCTGTAGTGCTCCTCCTTTTATCTCTGTCACCTGCCATATCTGCATCAACATATCCCTGTAGAGCAATGCTTGAACCACCAAAGCATAATTCTTGATTTATGGTACCTCTCAAATACTTGAGAATCCACTTCACTGCCATCCAATGTTCTTTTCCTGGATTGTTCATGTACCTGCTTACAACTCGCACTGCATGTGCAATATTAGGCCTTATGCAGACCATTGCATACATTAAGCTTCCAACTACTGATGCATATGGAACTTTAGACATATGAGCCATTTATTCCTGAGTCTTGGGACATGCCTCCTTACCTGATTTAAATGGCTAGCCAAAGGTATACCAACTGGTTTTGCATTCTGCATATTAAACCTTTTCAACACCTTTTCTATGTACTCACTTTGAGACAATTTGAATTTGCGATTCTTCCCGTCTCTAGTTATTCTCATACCAAGGATTTGTTTTGCAGCACCCAAATCCTTCTTTGCAAATGAGTTTGCTAATTTCCTTTTGAGCACATTTATATCCTGCATGTTAGAACCTGCAACAAGCATGTCATCTACATACAATAACAATATAATATAGCTGCCATCATTTTGCCCTTTGAGATAAACAAAATGGTCAGAGTGACACCTAGTATAACCTTATTCAGCCATAAACTTGTCAAAATTTAGATACCACTGCCTTGGGGCCTATTTTAAGCCATAGAATCTCTTCTTCAATCTGAACACTAGTTTCTCCTTCCCTTTTAACTCATATCCTTGTGATTGCTGCATATATATCTCTTCTTCCAAATCCCCATGGAGAAAGGCTGTTTTTACATCTAACTACTCAAGATGCAAACCTTCAGCTGCTACTAGACTTAGAATAGTTCTGATTGAAGTCATTTTCACAACAGGATAAAATATTTCATCAAAATCAATACCTTTCTTCTGTGCAAACCCCTTCACCATAAGTTTAGCTTTGTACCTCTATTTTCCTCCATCTTCTTCCTTCAACTTGTAAACCCATTTATTTTGCAATATTGTTTTACCTGTAGGCAACCTGACTAAGTCCCAAGTCTGGTTATGTGCTAAGGAGTCCATCTCTTCTTTCATGGCTTGCTCCCACTTCTTCCTGGTTTCTACCTGCACTGCTTCTTCATAACATTCTGGTTCACCAGAATCAGTCAACAATACATAAGATAATGAAGGAGAGTATCGTTCAGGGGGTCTACTTATCCTAGTAGATCTTCTAACACCACTTTCAGGTGTTTGAGGTGCTTGTTGTTGTTGTGGTTGTTGTTCTAGCTGTTGATCATTGTGATTTTTAGGCAACATCACTTTTCCGATGATATCGTTAAGCAATGTGTATTCTGTGTTTTCTTTCTCTTGTTTCTTTTCCTGCAACTGATTCTTATACATGACATTTTCATTGAATATTACATCTCTACTCCTAATCATTTTGTGGTTTTCAAAATCATATAAGCGATAACCAAAATCATTAACACCATGTCCAATAAAGGTACATTTGTTTGATTTTGCCTCAAGCTTTGTGATATTTTATTTATTTATGTGGACAAAGGCTTCATAGCCAAAAGTCCTTAAAAATGAGTAGTTTACCTTTTTACCTGTCCATGCATCCTCTAGAATACCACCATCCAAGGAACTTGAAGGCCCTCTGTTTATTACATAAACAACAGTATGCACAACATCTGTTGGAAATTGTAAAGGCAATCCTGCATGCAATCTCATGCACCTTGCACGCTCCATGATTGTCCTTTTCATCCTTTCTGACACACCATTTCCTGTGGTGTTTTGGAACTGTATTCTCTCTGTGAATTCCATTCTCTGAATAGTACCTATCAAACTCTTTGCTGCAATATTCACCTCCATTATCTGATCTTAGACACTTCAACCTTTTTCCTGTCTCATTTTCAACCAAAGCTTTCCATCTCTTGAAAGTATAAAATACATCAGATTTATTTCAAATACAATAAATCCTGGTTTTTCTGGTTGCATCATCAATAAAAGTAACATAATAACGAGAGCTACCATGAGATGATACCTCACCAGGTCCCCATACATCTATATGCACAAGCTCTAATTTTTCGCTCTTCTTTTCTTTCGTAACTCTAAGGAATCTGACTCTCTTCTATTTTCCATAAACACAATTCTCACCGAATTTTTAATAAACATGCTTCAAACCTGGCAACAAATTTCTTAAGTGAAGAATCTGCATCCTCTTCTCACTCATGCACCCAAGCCTATGATGCCACAATGCTGTATCTTCTCCTGTAGAGGTTAAAGCATTAACAGAATTAGAAATACCATTGCATAAATACAATGTACCAACCTTTCGTCCTTTCGCTATTACCAGGGATCCTTTAGTGACCTTCCAGGTTTTATCTGTGAAAGTAGTTACGCAACCTTCACCTCCCAACTACCTTGTTGACATCAGATTTTTCTTTAGATTTGGAACATGCCTTACCTCTTTTAATTTCCATTGATTTCCATTATGTTGTTTTATGAAAACTGTACCCATTCCAACGATTTTATAGGGTTTATCATCACCCAATCGAACTTGTCCAAAATCTCCTTGAACATAATCATGAAAATGTTTCTTATCAGGTGTGGCATGGAATGAGGCCCCTGAATCTACCACCTAGGCATCAATAATAATTTTTAATGAAAGAATCAAAGCATCTTGCAACACATCACCTGTTACATTTGCTTCATGATTGTTTTCTTGCTACGTGTCTCCTTCTTTTCCCTTCCGAGACTTGCAATATTTCTTCAGGTGTCCTTTATTCTTGCATTTCCAGCACACTATCCTCAACCTGGACTTGGATTTGCCTTTTCTTGACTTACTGCGATATCCAGAGCTCTTTCCTCTTTCCATTTTTCTTCCCCTAGTCTCTGTAGTCAAAGCATTACTTGATTTCTCACCAGAGATTTTCCGTCGCATTTCCTCGCTAAGGATTGCACTGACAACATCATCAAACTTTAAAGTACTAGATCCAGAGACAAAGTTGCTAATGTCCATAACTAAACCATTCTAACTTTCTGGCAATGAGCACAGAAATAACAGAGCACAGAAAATTATACATTACAGAGCAATGGAACACATAAAATATTACAAAAATATAAACACAGAAAATGCACAAAACAAGAGAGACACAGATATACGTGGTTCACCCAGTTTGGGCTACGTCCACGGAGAAACAACTAGTCCTTCCTTTTATATTATCTAGTAAACTGAAGAGATACAACCTACAACAGATCCGCTGTAACATCCTCTTCGCTCTCAATCTCGGAATAGAGAGATATATAGATGCAATACAATTCCCTCATATATAGTGATGGGTTGCCTTCTAAGGCAAAAAACCCTAAACTAAACATAACTTCTGCCATTAGATCATCCACCTAATGAATGGTCTAGATTGACTAGAAATTACTAGACTTTTACAAGGTAATTTTACATCTATTTTTAGCTTCAAGGGTGCTGCCCCCGAACCCCTGCCGGGGGAACTCTGGCCCTTGATCCTCCCAGTTGGGGGAGATAAGCGCCCTTGAACCCCTGCAGGGGGGAAAAGTCCCCCCCGCGTGGAGGGGTGTACAGTCTTCCTAGGCTATACATCCAACTGAGACCTTTGAGTACAAAATATAATCAGGCTCCACACCCAACAATCTCCCACTTGGAGACTGATTATAGCAACTCCACTGCTGTTTCATTTGCTAGAAAATAACTCCACTTTGGACCAGGCCATTTCTCATTTTCTTCATCATACTTGAAGACTAATTGAAACTAAGCAGATTCTTAGTTTCTCCCTGGTTACAACTTTTGTTACCATATCTGCAGGATTCTAACTAGTGTGTATCTTTTCCAGCTTCAACTATTCATCTTCCAATTTTGACCGTATGAAATGGTACTTGAGCTGTATATGTTTAGTCTTGGAATGAAATGCAGAGTTCTGTTCAAGATGTATGGCACTCTGGCTATCACTGTATAACCTGCCCAACTCCTGCTTCTTGCCCAATTCATCAAGAAACCTTTGTAACCAAATCATTTCTTTACTAGCCTCTATAGCAACAACATACTCTGCTTCTGTTGTTGAAAGTGCAACAACACTTTGGATTTTTTGAAACCCAACTGGCAGTTGTTCCACCTATAGTAAATACATATCCTGTACTGCTCCTCCTATTATCTCTGTCACCTGCCATATCTACATCAACATATCCATATAGATCAATGTTTGAACCACCAAAGCATAATACTTGATTTGTGGTACCTCTCAAATACCTGAGAATCCACTTCACCACCATCCAATGTTCTTTTCCTGGATTGTTCATGTACCTGCTTACAACTCCCACTACATGTGCAATATCAGGCCTTGTGCAAACCATTGCATACATTAAGCTTCCAACTACTGATGCATATAGAACTTTAGACATATGAGCCATTTATTCCTGAGTCTTAGGACACACCTCCTTAATTTGAAATGGCTAGCCAAAGGTATACCAACTGGTTTTGCATATTAAACCTTTTCAACACCTTTTCTATGTACTCACTTTGAGACAATGTTGATTTGCGATTCTTCCTATATCTAGTTATTCTCATACCAAGGGTTTGTTTTGCAACACCCAAATCCTTCATTGCAAATGAGTTTGCCAATTTCCTTTTGAGCAAATTTATTTCCTGCATGTTAGAACCTGCAATAAACATGTCATCTACATACAATAACAATATAATATAGCTGCCATCATTTTGCCTTTTGAGATAAACACAATGGTCAGAGTGACAACTAGTATAACCTTGTTCAGCCATAAACCTGTCAAAATTTAGATACCATTTCCTTGGGGCCTGTTTTAAGCCATACAAGCTCTTCGTCAACCTGCACACTAGTTTCTCTTGCCCTTTTACCTCATATCCTTGTAGCTGCTGCATATATATCTCTTCCTCCAATCTCCATGGAGAAAGGCTATCCTTACATCTAACTGCTCAAGATGAAAATCTTCAACTGCTACTAGACTTAGAATAGTTCTGATTGAAGTTATTTTCACAACAGGAGAAAATATTTCATCAAAATTAATACCTTTCTTCTATGCAAACCCCTTCACCACAAGTTTAGCTTTGTACCTCTATTTTCCTCCATCTTCTTCCTTCAACTTGTAAACCCATTTGTTTTGCAATGTTGTTTTACTTGCAGGCAACCTGTCTAAGTCCCAAGTCTAGTTATGTGCTAAGGATTCCATCTCTTCTTTCATGGCTTGCTCCCACTTCTTCCTGGTTTCTACCTGCACTGCTTCTTAATAACATTCTTGTTCACCAGAATCAGTCAGAAATACATAATATAATGAAGGAGAGTATCATTTATGGGGTCTACTTATCTTGGTAGATCTTCTAACACCACTTTCAGGTGTTTGAGGTGCTTGTTGTTGTTGTGATTGTTGTTCTAGCTATTGATCATTATGATTTTTAGGCACCATCACTTTTCCCGTGATATCATCAAGCACTGTGTATTCTCTGTTTTCTTTTTCTTGTTTCTTTTCCTGCAACTGATTCTTATACAAGACATTTTCATTGAATATTACATCTTTGCTCCTAATGATTTTGTGATTTTCATAATCATATAAGCGATAACCAAAACCATTAACCCCATATCCAATAAAAGTACATTTCTTTGATTTTTCCTCAAGCTTTGTTCTATTTTCTTTATTAATGTGGACAAAGGCTTCACAGCCAAAAGTCTTTACAAATGAGTAGTTTATCCTGCATGCAATCTCATGCACCTTGCACACTCCATGATTGTCCTGTTCATCCTTCCTGACACACCATTTTCTTGTGGTGTTCCTGGAACTGTCTTCTCTCCACAAATTCCATTCTCTAAACAATACCTATCAAACTCTTTGTTGCAATATTCACCTCCATTATCTGATCTAAGACACTTTAACCTTTTTCTTGTCTCATTTTCAACCAAAGCTTTCCATTTCTTGAAAGTATCAAATATATCAGATTTATTTCGAATACAATAAATCCAGTTTTTTCTGGTTGCATCATCAATAAAAGTAACATAATAACGAGAGCCACCAAGAGATGATACCTGAGAAGGTCCCCATACATCTGTATGCACAAGCTCTAATTTTTTGCTCTTCTTTTCTTTCCCAACTCTAAGGAATCTGACTCTCTTTTGTTTTCCATAAACCAAATCCTCACATAATTTTAAATCAACATGCTTCAAACATGGCAACAAATTTCTTAAGTGAAGAATCTGCATCCCTTTCTCACTCATGTGCCCGAGCCTATGATGCCACAATGGCATATCTACTCCTGTAGAGGTTAAAGCATTAACAGAATTAGAAATACCATTGCATAAACACAATGTACCAACCTTTCCTCCTTCCACTATTACCAGGGATCCTTTAGGGACCTTCCAGGTTTTATCTGTGAAAGTAGTTACACAACCTTCACGTCACAACTGCCCTGTTGAAATTAGATTTTTCTTCAGATCTGGAACATGCCTTACCTCTTTTAATAGCCATTGATTTCCATTTTGTTGTTTTATGAAAAATGTACCCATTCCAACGATTTTATAGGGTTTATCATCACCAAATCGAACCTATCCAAAATCTCCTTGAACATAATCATGAAAATGTTTCTTATCAGGTGTGGCATGGAATGAGGTCCCTAAATCTACCACCTAGGCATCAATAATATTTTCTAATGAAAGAATCGAAGCATCTTACAACACATCACCTGTTACATTCGCTTCATGATTGTTTTCTTGCTGCGTGTCTTCTTATTTTCCCTTCCGAGACTTGTAGTCTTTCTTTAGGTGTCCTTTTTTCCTGTATTTCCAGCACACTATCCCTGATCTAGTCTTGGATCTGCCTTCTCTTGACTTACTGCGATATCTAGGGCTCTTTTCTGTTTCCATTTTTCTTCCCCTATTCTCTGCAGTCAAAGCATTACCTGATGTCTCACCGGAGCTTTTCTGTTGCATTTCCTCACTAAGGATTGCACTGACAACATCATCAAACTTTCAAGTACTAGATCCAAAGTCAGAGTTACTAATGACCATAACTAAACCATTCCATCTTTCTGGCAATGAGCACAGAAATAATAGAGCCCTAACTTCATCATCAAAATTTACCCCTACAGAACTTAACTGACTTGTGACTGTATTAAAATCATTTAAATGGTCTGCAACAGATCCACTTTCTGACATCTTCATATTAAATAGACGCTTCATAAGAAATACCTTATTTGAGGCTGAGGGTTTTTCATATAGCTTGGCCAATGCCGACATTAAACCCTCTGTTGTCTTTTCCTTTGAAATATTAAATGCTACTGACGCTGCCAGGCACAACCGTATTGTTCCAAGTGCCTTTTTGTTGAGAATATCCCATTCTGTGTCTGTCATACTCGTTGGCTTCTTTGTCTTTCCGCTCACTGGTAGGTACATATCTCTCTGATACAGATAATATTCCATCGACATATTCCACAACTGGTAGTTTTGGTCATTGAATTTTTTGACCCTAAACCTACCATCTTCTACCATTGCTCCCACTCGAACCAGGAACCCTTATCTCCTACGAGTTTATCAACCAAATAGACCTTCGGCTCCAATACCAGTTGTTAGAAAATTATATATTACTGAAGAATGGAACACATAAAATATTGCAGAAATATAAACACAGAAAATGCACAAAACAAGAGAGACACAGATATACGTGGTTCACCCAGTTTGGGTTACGTCCACGGAGAAACAACCAGTCCTTCCTTTTATATTATCCAGTAAACTTAAGAGATACAACCTATAACAGATTTGCTGTAACACCCTCTTCGCTCTCAATCTCCTCTCTCTTCCACACTCAGAATACAAAGATATATAGACGCATTACAATTCCCTCATATATAGTGAGGAGTTGCCTTCTAGGGCCAAAAACCCTAAACTAAACATAACTTCTACCGTTAGATCATCCGCCTAATGAATGACCCAGATTGACTAGAAATTACTATACTTTTACAAGACAATTTTACATCTATTTTTAGCCTCGGGGGTGTTGCCCTCGAACCCCTGCAGGGGGACAAGCCCCCCCCGCACCCCCCGCACCCCCCCGCGTGGAGGGGTGTACAGTCTTCCTGGGGTATACATCCAACTGAGACCTTTGAATACAGAGGATAATCAGGCTCCACACCCAACACTTCAGAAGGTAGTTGGTGTAAAAAGAATGTCATTACTGGATGTTTCTTTTGGCTATAACCAGATCTTGGTTCACCTAGAAGACCAAGGTAAGACTATATTTATCACAACTTGGTGAACTTTCAAATATGCGAAGATTTCATTCGGTCTGATGAATGCAGGGGTAACATTTCAACGAGCTATGGATATAGATTTTGCAGAGGAAAAATATAAGTTTCTTGTCATATACCTTGATGATATTATTGTTTATTCACAATATGATGATGATCATTTACAACACTTAAGAGAAATCTTTGAGAAGTGTAGGAAACATGGCATATCCTTAAATCCTAAGAAATCTTTGTTTGGGATGGAGGAAGGAAAGATTTTGGGACAAATTATTTCAACAGATGGCATCAAAATAGACCCTAAAAGTGTTTCAATGATTCAGAAAATGGACATTCCTAGGAGTAAAAAAGAGATTCAATCCTTTTTGGAAAAGTTTAGTTTTTTGAGAAGGTTCATTCTGAATCTAGCCAAAATTTCCAGAAAAATCACAGATATGTTGAGGCAGGACAACGAGGTGAAATGAGGTGAAGACAACAAGAAATCCTTCAGTGAATTTAAGGCAGTGTTTTCTCGTGCTCCCACATTGGCCAGCCCAGATTATACACGAGAATTCATAGCATTTTCTTTTGCTTTTGAGCACAATATTGCTACCATCCTATTGCAAAAAAATCAGTGAGGAGTAAAACAACCTATTTCATTCTCCAGCAGAGTGCTAAGAGACGTTGTGCTCAAACATGAAATAATGGAGAAACATGCATTAGCTCTTGTTAAAGCTTTAAAGGATTTCCAGGTATATATTTTGCATTCTCATATCTTAGGCTATGTACCTAGTGCTGTAGTCAATTTTTTTTTACTCAGAGTGATCAAGACTGAAGAAGGGGCAAGTGGATCACTTTTATGATTGAAAATGACATCGAGATCAAGCCCACAAAACTGGTTAAAGGGAAAGGCTTGGATCAAATAATGGCATAATCCAATTTGAAATATCTCCAAATCAATTTATTAGATGTCCTAGTAAAAGAGGATCTCTCAAGTATTGTCCAACAAGTTCCAAAAAGGTTTGCCGCCTCACCTTTGTATGCTGATATTTTATATGTGTTGCATCATTTACAAGCACCTCCAAATTGGCCTAAAACTAAAGCTCATTTTCTAAAGTTGAAGGCAATAAAATTTTGTATTATTGCTTAGTTCCTGTACTAGAAGGACCTTGAAAGAATGTTGCTCAATTGTTTATTAGAAGATGAGGCTCAAGCAACAATGGAGCAATTTCACAAAGGGGATTGTGGCATGCACTTGTATTGGAATAACACAATGAACAAGATCTTAAGAGCTATCCTTTATTGGCCCAGTTTGTTTGATGATTTTTATAAAAAGGTGGCCAACTGTTAGGAATGCTAGATGTTTTAAGGAAGAAATAAGTTTCTCCCGCTTCCCCTAAAGCCTATAGCAGTCGAGTCACCATTTCAACAATGGGGACTCGATTTTATTGGTGAAATTCATCCTACTTCTTCTAGACAACACAAGTGTATATTAACAACAACTGATTATTTTACCAAGTGGATTGAGGCAGTATCGACCAAACAAGCTTCATACATGGTTATCATCTAGCTTTTGGAAGGTAACATTTTGTATCATTTTGGTTTTCCACAAAATATTACCACAGATAATGTCGTTTCTTTCAGATATAAAAAGATGATAGAGTTCTATCACAAATATAACATTGTTTTAGGACATTATACAAACTATTACCCTTAGGGCAATGGCTTGGCTGAATCTTAGAACAAAAGTTTGGTAAATATTATTAAAAAATGCTGCAAGAAAATAAGAAGAGTTGGTACAAAAAGTTGGTACATGCATTGTGGGTAGACCATGTGAGTACTAAGAAGTCGATAGGCATGTCTCCATTTTAACTGGTCTATGGAACAAATGCACTCTTCATTCCTCATTGAGAGTCCAAGTTATGAAGTTGTTGCAGGAGACTGAGGTAGAGTAAAATGATATGTAATGAAGGATTGCCAAATGATTCAACTTTAACAATATAGAGAAGAGGTGTTTAAAAATACATAGCTGATACAAGAAAGAATACAAATAATTTATGATAAAATAATGAAGGCAATTGATTTTCAAATTGGAGATCTAGTATTAAAGTGGGATGCTCGAAATGAAGATAAGGCAAAACATGGAAAGTTTGAAAATCTATGGAAATGACCTTTTAAGATTGCCGCATTTAGGAGAAAAAATGCTTATATTCTTGAGGATTTATCTTATCAACAAGTCAGGGTAGGGCCTATAAATGGTAGGCTCTTGAAGCATTTTCTCACATAATTTCACAGTTGTAATATCATGTCATTGTCTATACCATTTTACTTTTGAATAACGCAAGTGTGGGTAGTATGAGTTGGGATTTGAAGCCCGAGGTGAAGGCCATGAGGTCCTGGTTTTTTACTGCCATAAATAAGTTAGCTTGTTAGATAGGAGTCTATCAATTATGTTGTCTTTTTTAGTTAGTCTGATCACCAAATTTTTCAGATTTGTTAGTCTTTCTTTTAGTTTTTCTCATTGTTTTCGTTGTCCAATGGATAGGCTTCTGGTCTGTAGTGTTTTTCTTGGCACCTCATAGGGAGGCTACCATCCCCAATGGAGCCATTGTTAGAGTATTTTATTTTATTATTAATCGAAGGTCTTCAAAAATTCATAGTTTTTTTGTCGTACAAAGGGTCAAACTCACAAACGTTTTCACTATTATGAGTTTGACTAACCACTATCTGGGAAGTCATTATGAAAATGTATTTTCATTTGATCATAAAGGTATTCATCATTAATGGAAAGGGGTGTCTGAGTTAGAAGGCTATCATTACATTTTTGAGTCAGAATTTTGGGGGTTTGGTAAAATTGTTCAACTGATCGACTTTACAATAAAAAAGAATGATGACAAAGAAAATATGGTTACAAACATTCCAGTTTCTGCTTCTGTTATCACTCATATTTTCCTTGAAGTTGTCAGAAGGGGAAAGGGTCCAAGGTAACCACAAACCAATCTTTGAGATACAGAATCTAGCCAATCTGTATCCAGAGAGGGCTCTCTCTTTAAGTTTTAGCTTTGCTTTGAAAGATATTAGGCTAGTTATGAAGTTTAGGAGTTTTGTTTGAGTTTGGGTGGTGAGATTTAATAGCAGAGGGTAAGACTGACTGGTTTAGGCCATTGGGCTAATGGAGTCAAAGAAGATGGCTTAATTGGACTTGGTTTCTTAACAAAGGATGGTTTCACAGAGAAAGATAATCAGACAGGGAGCAAATAAAGACTTGAATAGATGGAATGGTTTTAAGATAGGTGGAGGGCAGTTAAGAATCCTTCAACATACTTAAGAGAGCAGAACGTGACTAATCATCAATAAAGAGTAGTTAAGAATTATTTGCTAAATGATTAAAATGAAAGAACTAGAAAACAAGAGCAATTAAGAATTCACTTTTTATACTAATTTAGAAGAAAACATAGAGAATAATAACGATTGAAAACAGAGTGCAATTAAGCATATTTTGAGTTACTCTTTTTCGTTTATCATTTAGATGTGAAACATAGATGATATTATAAACAAGGAAAACTTTAAAACACAAGGTATAGAGGATTTATTGATCCGGTGTTTGATTCAAAAATTCTGAGAAAAGTCCATTGCATTAATTCTTTATGCAGCAAGCCATGCAAAAGTTGAGTCCAACAACACTTTATTTCAAAATAACCAATATTATAGCAATGTATATGAATCCACCCTTAATACTTCAATTGAGGGAGTATTTATACAAAAATGTTACAAAAAATACCTCCTAACAGTGTGAGATATATTTTAGGATGACTAAGAATAAGTTACAAGAAAATAGAGACAACTAGTCTCCAAGATAGGAGAAAAGTAAACTGTTGTTGTGCTATTCCTATTCTCGTTGAGTGTGTTGGAGGTAGGCCCTAGAATTTGGCTTGCTACTGTCTTCTATAGTAAATCTGTGTTGGACGCCCTGTTTTGATTGATACTCTTTACCTGTTCTGATACACTTCGACCTGTTTGATCCCTGTTCACCTTTGTTCATCTTAATATGGTCAATAGCCCAAAATTTACATTTACCCAAGATAAATTTACAAAATTTCTAACATGTCTTCCCACCATTTTTGCTCTGGCAATTTGTGCTTCTGAAGTTTCCTTAGGGTCTCATCAGTTTCTGTATATCTGAAAAAGTTAGGCTGGATTGTGAACAAGTGCTTTATCTCATGCTCAACATAGAATAAGTTCTCTAAGTTATCATAGAGAACTCAGCTTGTGGGGAGTGCTTTTATTCCTGATGCACTTGTCGATGAACTAGTTTGACAACCAACATATTTACTCAATTTGTCTACATAATCTATGTGCTTCATTAATCTGTCATTGATTACCAGAAGACTTGGTAGCCCTTTATTCTGCAAAATGGTGAACTTCTCCATAAAAGAATTGATTTCCACTTACATATCTGTGGATGACTTGAAGGAGGTAGCTTCAGCTGTTTCCTCAGAGCAGTAATGTCTTCTTCTTTCTTCTTTATTAGTGCTTCTACACCTTTCACATCTTTGGGATCATGTCCCAGTCCAATGATGATTTCTTCTAATGATTTTATTCTGTTACCCTTGGCAAGAGAGGAGGCTTTCTCCAAGTGTAGCTGAGCAGTTGTATTGTCCAAGGAATTTTGTAGCTTGTGGGCCATCTTGCTTTATCAGCCAGTGTGGAATAGACCATTTCTCCAGTTTTCTTGTGAAGTTCAATCCAGTCCATAGGATGAATATCTTTGGCTAAGACCTCCAAGTTTGTTCTGATGTAGTGTGCTGCTGACTGGGGTTGTTGCACCTTTGGCTTGAAGTAACTCATTATAATTTTGTCTTCTTTTATGTCATAGGCTGACATTAATCTCTGCTAGTTTGTGGGGGCCATTTTAAAATACTGATTGTAAATTTGAAGTCTTACTGGATCATTTATGGCCTTTATTTCTGTGAATGTCTTCTTTATATCTGAGGCTTTTTTACTTGGTGGTCTGGTGGATGACACTTCTGCACTATGTTGTCTTTCTAACTCCTGCCTCTGCGAGCTAGTGGGTGTTCCTCCCAATGGGGAAGTTTGTTGGCTAACCATCATTTCTATTCTTTGACTATCTGTTGTTTCTTCAATCATTTCCTCTTCTGAAAGAGGATTCAATCTTTGCCTCTTTGTTCCCAGCTGTCCTGTAGGTCCACTGTTGGGGGTGGTGGTTTCCCTATCCCTCTTCTTATTTATTTCCTTGTTTAGAGGAGTTTGCAACATTGGGCTTTCTGCTATTTTGGTTTGAGCTGGAGGAGTTGGCACTTGGCTCTGTTCTTTGGAAACTCCAGGTTGATATGTCATTGTAGGCTGTTTGGTGGTTTGTATTTCTTTTCCCTTGGACGTTCCTGTGGCTGGTATGTTGACTTCCTGTGGACGCTGTTGAGAAGTTCCAGTAGTGGATGTACTAGTTGTTGATAATTTGAATGGTACCTGCCTAAAAGAATCCAAGTCAAGGGTTTTCTCAAGATCTCTCATAGCATTTTCCATATTGACCTACTCACTAACCTCTTCAACTAGGGTTCCCTCTATCCATTCATCCAAGTTTGCAAACTGCTCAATTTCTGGGATCCTATGATGAATATAAGGGGATAATCTGTTCTTTGCCCTTCTGTCACATATAAAATTGTTGTGGTCATATGGTACCCACCTAAAACTCTTTCATAGTCTAAGGTGATCTTCTAAAATTCTTTTAGCTTCTTTCCATGCATCTCTGTTATTGATGATAAAAGGGCCTAGCTGATTCTTAATTCTTAGCTGAGCTTTTTTCTTGGCACCACAAAAATGGACTAAATCTGCATTTATGATTTGCCTGAAATACTCCAAGGCAAACAATCTCATGGGAACATACTTGGGTAACTTAAAAGGACAAGGTTCACACCTATACACCCTGATTTTTGTGTGATTTTTGTATAGGTACCAGTCACCTATCCGGTATTGCTTAGAGAGTTGAAGAATTTTCTTCATGTCACCATTAATCCTAGGAGGGGAAACTCCTATTAACAGATAGGTTGCTAGATGTACAAATAAGTCAATGAATTCATTATAAGTGTAAGGGGACTCAATGGTATTATGAAAGATTGAACTCCAAAAGATGACAGATCTAGGATTTCCTCTGGTGTCCAGTTTTTTGATAGGGAATGGAAAGTTATCTGACTGATAGTATAACATGAGATGGTATATGAAAGAGGTATATTTGAAAACTCCTTCCCTTTTCAAATTCAGGAACTGGTCATGGATTTTGTTGGCAATATAAGAGGCATAGTTATATCTGATAGCAGGGGGTTGTCCTAGAGTGAAGATTGATAGTAAGACTATGGTAATATCAACATATTCACTAGAGTTAAATCCCATTATTAGGGATATCATATCAACAGTGAGTCTTCCAGTTTCAGTGAAGCAAGTTTATAGATAAGGAGGTGAACCTTTGGGCTAGTAGTTTGGTAACATGAAGGTTTGAGTAGTGCGGTTTATTTCTGATTGAGATAACTGAGAAGCTTTTTCAAGTGCTCCATGGAAAGAGGGGTGAGGAGTTGACTAGAATGAAATTGTATCATTTCATTGATGCACTGAGCAGTTATGCGAAAAAGAATAGTTTGGAATGGGGACATAACGACTCTGGCTGGGATCATAATTAGCACAACATTAATGAATTATGTCTGGGAAAACATGGACTGGGGGAAGGAAATACATGGGAAGGTTAGGTTCCCACAGTCCAAAAATGTTAGACTTATTTAGATAATTATCTCTGATTTGGCAAAATATCTTAGGATGGTTACTATCACCAAATAAGTCTTTTATCTGAAAGTCTTTATCATCCAGAGGTAGATAATCTAAGTCTTTGTGAGGAGCGTTCATGGGTGCGACATTCAGGGCTATAGGCATTTCCATTTTTGGTTATTGTGGATTCAAAATGGAATTTAGACTTTCTGTGGGAAAATAGACCAAACAACAGGTTTGGGGGCTTTTTGTGGCGATCGCAGACTGTTCTATAATTGAAATTGGCCATTTTTTGTGGAATTTTCAGTAAAAAACCAAAATTACAGGTTTGTAGGGTAAACTGGATGAATACGTGTGTTAAGGAAGTAAACTGTACAATGGAAGGTTGGATGACAGGCTTCGGTGTGCATTATTGTTGTTTTCTGATCAAGTGGCAATTGGGAAATTGGAACAGTTAACTCAGACGTTTTTTTGCATGGGAGCACGGGTCACAATGCATTACAGTGAAAATGACACTTTGTTCGTTTATTTAAGAAAACTGAGGTTGGCGGGTTTTTCTTTGGATTTATCGGGCAGATGACGCAAGTGGGATATGACATTTTGTCACTTGTGGAGGGTGGTAAGTGGTTTGTATCTTACCGCTTTTGAGGCTCGGCGGTTTTGGGCTGGGGGCAAGCGAACATATGGGTTGTGTGATGCGTGGCAAGGGTTTGGTCTGAAAACCACCTAGTGATCACGAGTTAAAGTGCGGTCACCAAGGGGGGCGCGATATCGTTGTTGACCGTTGGATGAAAAAGGAATGATCGGATGACGGACAGGCGTTGGAGACGACGGAACTTTATTTGTGGCGGGTCCGATGTAATTAACATATTTTTAATCATATCAGGGTCAATACAATTGGTCGGGGTGGTTATTAATTAACCTAGAGGGTTAATTAATCCCATATAGCATGGCAGGAAATTAAGGCTCTTAACGAATTACATATTAACTTGTTAATCCTCCACTAAAAGATGATTATGGCTGTATTCAACCAGGGGCGGGATATATAAAATGTCGGGGACTTGTATAGTTAAATAATATGGGAATGGGTTAATGTTTTTTCAGGATTTATATAATAGTAGTTAAAAGTTAATATGACATAAAATGAGAATAAACCCTAAGTAAATGTTAGAAATTTACATTGACACTTAGGCTGAGGTGGAAAGGGGCTTTTTTTACGTGATATTATGTATTTTCCTAAGTAAAATATGATTTTTACTTAGGAAAACTTTATGAAATAAAATGAATGATTGATGGATGATTTTGAGTACTTAGGCTCTTAAATCATTAGGCCGAGGGTCCAGTCTCTCTAAAAGTCAGAGAAATTCTCTGAGCCCTTTTAATTTTCAAACACCTTAATACTTGAGGGGGAATTAGTGAAAGCTTTAGGGGAAAAATATGAGTGGAAGTTAATTATTTGACCTTGTCTTGCTTGAACTGCATCAAGTGTAATGTCTGCCTTGCACTTGTGATAAAAATAAAAGTTAACACATTTAGAAACAAGATCCATCACAAGTATCATTCTGCAAAACCATCTACCTACCCTACCTACTTTAGCCTAACATTTTTTCTTCTTTATTTGGGTGCACTTAGATTGGTAAACCCTTATCAATCCTTTTTTTCTTTACATAGCAAGCCTACCTAAGTTTGCACTTATTACATCCAAGGGCTCAGATTACACTGTTGAGCTCCTTTTATTTACTCTACCTATCTACTTATCTGCCAAGATTACACTGTTTGGCCAAATATTTATTCTCTATCTCTAAAACATGAAATTCAAATATGAACTAGCCAAGCTTGAGCTATTTGACTATTCATTAATTGTGGCGAAAGGTTTAACAAGCTGCACACAATGCTTATTACAGAAAATAAAAAAGTAGTGGCATTTAGATTTGCACACTTTCCTGGTCTATTTTAGTTTGGGGTTCATTTCTTTCACTTTTTTTTTACCATTTTATTCTTTTTACCATTTGATTTTTCTTTTAGGATATACCCTCTTTACATTTTTTAATTTCTTGAAAAGATGTAAAACCTTTACAACAAGAAAATGTATGAATGTATTGCAGAGCTCATCAAGTCAATCATGAAATATGACACCTATTGATATAGGAGCATAACACTGGCTCCACTTGAGGATGGCTTTTCCTGGTGAAAAGTAAAGAACAACAGGTCAGATGGCCTTTTGAATGATTTTAATTGTGCTCTGAAATCTCCTTCTTCTTGTTGCTTTATTTTATATATGACAGTAACACTTGTGAAGCTTAGGGCCTTCTCTTCAGGCTTCAACTTCAGCAAGTTACTATCCAATCCAAACTGTGACTTTACCAAGGATATAATATGTACATGTTAGAATCAGAATACATTATAAAGTTGGATCAAAGTAATGTTTCAACATCCGACCATTAACTGGCCCTTCTTCTGTTTCTGTACCATCCAAGTTCTTTAGATAATAAGTATTGTTCCCTTGTAAGGCTTGGATAATAAAAGGTCCTTTCCATAGGAAGTCAAACTTCCCATGTTTTCCTTTGTCCTCTCTCCTAGAATCCCATCTTAAAACTTTGTCTCCAAGGTAGAAATCTTCTGCCTTTCTTATTTTATGAAATATTTTCTTATGCTTCTCTTGTAATACTTGGGATCTTTGATACACTTCTTCTTTGGTTTGCTGTAGACGGATGGTCTGGTTTATTCTCCTTTGAATATCATTGGTTTCCACTTGAGCTTCCTGAAGTAGTTTCATAACAGGGACTTCTAAAGATGAAGGAAATACAGCCCCCATGCCATAGACTGATTCATAAGGACTAGTCCCAATAGATTTCTTGGTAGTGAGTCTGTCTGCCCATAGTGAATTAGTAAGTTTCTTGTGCCAATTTTTCTTATTCTCTTCCAATAATTTCTTAATAATATTAATTAGGCTTTTATTGGAAGACTCAGCTAAGCCATTACCTTGAGGGTAATAGGATGTAGAATGGCCTAAAGTGATATGGTATTTGTTACAGAAACTTATCATTTTCTTGGATTTGAAGGCAACAACATTATCAATTATGATATTTTCAGGACAGCGAAATCTAGACAATATGTTGGTTTCTAAGAATCCTATAATAATTGTTTCATTGGCTTGTCTAGAACAAATGGCTTCTATCCATTTGGTAAAATAGTCTGTGGTAGTTAGGATCCATTTATGTTGGCCAGAAGAAGGAGGATGGATTTCTCCAATGAAATCCAAGCCCCATTGTTGGAAGGGATTTTCTGTGGAAATTGGTCTTAGGGGTAAAGGTAATAGTTTCCTCTTGCCATAAAAAATTTAACATTTATGGCAAGCAGTGACAAATTTTTTTACATCAACGAATAAAGTTGGCCAATAAAATCCAGCCCTTAGGATTTTGTCTGCAGTTGATTTCTAGTAAAGATGTCCACCACAGTCTCCTGCATGAAATTCTTTGAGAACCTTGTCAGCTTCTTCCTTTAATAAAAAATTCAATAGAATACCTTCATGATTTTTCCAAAAAAGAATATTATCTAAAATACAAAATTTTAAAGATTTCATCTTTAAAAATCTTTTCTTTGTTCTGGATAACCCTAGAGGAGCCTGCAGGTTTAATAGTATATGTATTATATCAACATACCAAGGTGAATCTAAGAAGGCCTGGCTGATTTGTGGAGTCTCCATCTCCTGTTCATTATCCAGTTCATTAATATCCAGGGCTTGGTAATTTGTTTCAGTCATGAGTTTTGCCAAACCCTGTCCTTTTATAAGCTTTGTGGGTTTTATTTCAATATCATACTCCAATATGGTGGCTATCCATTTACCTCTTTTGCCCTCAATTCCATCCTGGGTCAGAATGTTTTTGACCACAACATTTGGTACATAGGCTAGTACATGGGAGTACAATATATAGACTCTAAAGTCTTTAATAGCTTTCACAAGTGAATAAGCTTGTTTTTCCATGATTTTGTATTTTAATGGTGCATCCCTTAGTGCTTTACTAAAAAAGGCTATGGGTTTCTCACATCCTTGATCATCCTTTTGTAGTAAATTAGCTGCTATAGTGTGTTGTGATGCAAATGAAAATATTATGAAGTCTCTATCAAACTTTGGACTTGTAAGAACTGATGTTTTAGTCAAAGCCATTTTAATTTCTTCAAATGCTTGTTTGGCTTCTACTGTCCATTCAATCTTTGAATCCTTTTTCAACATATTATTAAGAAATCTAATCAATTCAGCTAAATTAGATATAAATCTTCTCAAAATGTTAATCTTTCCTAGGAAAGCTTAAAGTTATTTGACATTTCTAGGGTGGGGTATTTGCAAAATAGCTTGTATTCTAGTAGGATCAATTTTAATAGTATCTTTGGAAATAATATGGCCCAAAAGTTTGCCTTCCTCAAGACCAAATAAGGACTTCTTAGGATTTAAAGAAATACCATATTTTCTACATTTAAGGAATACTTGTTTTAGATGATCCAAATGTTGTTGTTCTGATTTAGAAAAAATAGTCAGGTCATCTAGATATATGACCAAAAAATCATGTATTTCTTTTGTAAATGCTATGTCCATTGCTCTTTGAGAGGTTGCCCCTGCATTTTTAAGTCCAAATGGCATTTTAACATACTTGAATGTTCCCCATGGTGTTGTAAAAGCAGTTTTTTTCTTGGTCATCATGATGAACCAGAATCTGGTTATAGCCTGAGAACCCATCCAAAAGTGAAATCCTAGAGGCACCTACTATCCTTTGTAAAATATGATCCATCTTTGGTAAGGGGTAATTATCCTTTAAATAAACCTTATTTACATTCCTTAAATCAACACATAATTTGATTTCTCCAGTTTTTTTCCTAGTAGGTACTAAATTAGATACCCACTCTAAAAACTTGATAGGAGCAATTATCCCTGATTCATACATTCGTTTGATTTCTTTCTTAATTAAGGGAAGAAGTATAGGGTTAATTCTTCTGAGCTTTTGTTTGAATGGTTTTTTATTTTCCTTTAGAGGTATGGTGTGTTGAATTATAGAGGTATCATATGATTTTAGGTCTTCATAGTTCCAAGTGAAAACATCTTGAAATTCTCTCATCAGGTCAACATATTTGAGTTTTTGGTCACGGGGCAAAGATTTGGATAATTTGACCATGTTCGGATTTTCTTCAGTTCCCAAGTTATAGTCTTCAATGTCTGCTTTTAAAGGTTTCATCTTAGGCTTCTTTGGAATATTATTGAAATCAAAAGATCTTCTAAAGGGGTTAATCCTTTGGGCAAATGATTGTCTTTCAAATTGATAACTTCAGATTCTCCTTCAATGATTTCATCAATATCCATTTCTTTGAGGTCCTGCATTTCTTTGTTGGTAAATTTTGTTGGGTGAAGCATTTGAGTTGCACTTTCTGCCGAAATTTCTGTTTCTATCTGATTTGTTTGATCGAACTCCCTAACTATGTCTACATCTATATTACTACTAGTAAATTCTTTCTCTAAAGTTAAGAAATTATTAATCTGCTTATCACTGTCAAACACTTGCCAGTTTTTCAAATTATTAGGTATGGCTAGTCTGTGTCTGATCTCAGCTGTGAACTGATGATTGGGCTCAAATGGTAATTTACAGGTGCTGGCAAACATTGCCAGGCTATGAGCTTGCAAATTATGTTTTCTTGGGATTTTGGCAAGCTGAGTCTCCAGAAATGTATTGAGAATCTCTATTACCATTCCTCTGTAATATCTTAATCTGGAATCATTTGTTAAAAAGTTCCCTTTAATCTGTTGAATTATCAAATCAGAATCTCCCCGAATAGATACCCTAATTGCTCCTAATTATTTAACAAGTTTAAGACCTAGCAACAGAGCTTCATATTTTGCCATGTTATTGGTGCATTTAAAGTTTAATATGTAGGCATGGCCTTCAACGTGATTATTTTCAATGTTATGCACCCAAACTCATGCTCCTGCTCCTAATTTGTTAACTGAGCCATCAAATTCTAAGTGCCAAAGGATCTCATGTTCATAATTGGTATCAGGAGTCTCAAGAATCTGTTTAATAGGGAGGTTTGGCTCTTTAGTTTCCTCCGGTTTTTATGGGATGTCTGATGTATCATTGTTTTCAGAAATTTCCTGGATTTGAACACTAGACTTTACATTTGTAACTTCTTTTGGTTCTTCCGCTAAAACACTTAATTTAGTTGAGGGATCAATTTCAACATTGTAGAGAATGAAAGAATCCATATCTGAATGTAATGAGTAGATAGGGAAATTTTGGGGTTTCTCCTCGCTACTTACCACATATTTCATTAAATTTTCTCTATAAAGGTTTTTAGGTTGACCAAACACTGAAATAGTAGCAAGGGACATGTCCAATTGTAGAGAGCCTTGGAGCTTCACACCCCAAGACCTAGACAACAACATGCCATACTTTGGTGAAATATTAGCTACTACTATGTCGATTAAGATGGTTTTGGTAGGATATTGAACTAACGATACACCTAAGTCTTTGATTAATCCTAAACATCTGACCTAACTTGAATCAAAAGAAAAGAGGTCCTTATACAACCTGGTGATGTCTAGGTCTAGTTTCTCCATCACAGATTTAGGCATTAAGTTATGAGAAGTGCCAGAATCAAACATGGAATTATGAAGTATTTTATCATGTATGTTAAAACTTACATAGAAAGGAGGAACTCCTCCATCCACTGCTTTTCCATTTACTTCAGGGCCAAAAATCAATTCAGGCTGATCATCGAAAACATTTACTGAATCTTCATTCATAGATATTTGGAGTGATCTATCGAGTTGGCTTCTGTAGACATCATGTTTAGATAATTTTGACAATGGAACAACTATTTTTAATTTGCCTACTTCAGTCTCAAGATTAAAAGGTTTTTTATTCTGAGTTCTTGTATTTCGGGCAGTTGGATTTTCTTTTTCAGCTGTATTTTCTGGGTTTTTTTCCTTTCCAGAAGTGGGGTTATGAGCTGAAGTTGTCTCCAAATCAACCTTTGGAGGTTCTTCCACGTTTCCTTTGGAAGGAATAGAAGAGAAATATTGTCTGTTATGTGGTTTATTGTTGGACACATCTTTAATGATTGGGTTATTTGAATTAGGATTTGTTCTGGAAAGAATATGTATAGGGGTGGTATTGATCTTACCTTTGTTAGGTTGTTTTGTATCTCTCTGTCTGTTGATTTCAGGAACATCAATCTTTCTGCTCCTTAGATTATATTGCTTGTGGACTTCATAAATGGCTGTATCATATCCCTCCCTAAAGTCAAATGATTCACCTGACTGAGTTTGGAATTGTCTAAGGATGTGAGCTTCTTGATCTTCTTGGGTCAAGAAAAATAATTGTTCATTGTTGAGTCCCATCAAGTTAATTTGAGTGTCTTCTGTCGGTTCATCAGAAGTTGAGGCTTCAACATAATTTTCCTAGAATGGGGGCCTAATGTTTTGGTCAGGTCTGGTTTTCCTAGTGTTAGGGTTTTGGTTCTCCCTGAAATTTGGATTTCTACTAGTATTGCTTGGTTTTCCATCCCAAGGGGATTTCCTCTCAATCGTTTCTACTCTATGTCCCAGCCTATCCATTCCTTTAATAATAGCATCTAATTTTTGTTCAAAGGCTGAAGGTTCTTCTTTCAAAGGTATCCTCCTTTCAACTATGGCTCTAGCTTGTTTAGATATCTGGTTGGCTTCAACACTGACAGCTATACTTTGCATCTCTTCTAAAGTTTGAGGACCTCTTTCCCTAAGTTGGTATGCCATATCAAAATCAAATCCATTAGGGAATTGGATCAATGCCAAATTTGGAGGAGGTCTAAGATTTTGAAGAATAGCATTGTAAACATTGTTGAACCTTGTGCAATAATCTTGCACTGTTTCCTGTATACCTCTTTTCAGGTTTTCATATTATGATAAAATGCGGAGATGATCTTTTTTCTTTTCCCATCTATTTAAGAATGTCTGATAAAGAGCTTGTAGGTCATTAATACTATTTACAGGAAGGGATCTAAACCAAGTTCTAACATCTCCAGTCAAACTTTCTACAAATACCCTCATTCTAACATCATCAACATCAACCTCATATATTTCAAAATAGTTGGTCATTTTCTTGGTATGTTGTTGCACTGTGTAAGTGCCAATACCATCAAATGGGGTAATCTTACTCTGATAATCTTGGGGCATAGCACCCAAGTTGGCAGGTAAGTTTAGAGGAGTGTATCTGTTTGCCATTGCAGTAGATTGGGTTGAAACAACAGCTGGGGTTGGTCTTGGAGTGGTGGGTGGAGGAGTAGAATGGGTGACTTGAGATTGGGAAATCTGAGGTGTTGAAGATGAGCTTGGAGAAGCAGTAGTGATCACAGAAAGGTTTGGTGTTCTTAAAGAGGTAAGCTCAGATTGAATGGAGTTCTGCAGATGTCTATCAAGATGTGAAGTTACAACTTCAAGTTGTAAATCTTCAATAAATAGGGGATCATGAACTGTGTGGGCTAACCTAGATTCCAAAAATGTTACAAATAAATAGGTTTCAAAAAAATCATCAAAAGATTCATCCTCAATGTAAATCCACTTTACAGGGCAGGATCTTGATTTGTATAGAGGCCGAGAACTAGTAGAATTTTCTTGGCTCTCTTGTCCCCTAAAAATCCTAGGAATCAGATTAGGATTTTCAAATACAGGTGGAGGATTTGGATCAGGATTAGATCTGGTATAATGAATCATTTATGAAGCCAGGTTTCTAGATGTATTTTTGGTTTTTCTCTAAATATATTTTAACAATACAACTTCAACAGTCTCTTTAAGAAGCTTTAGATATGGGATTTGAATTTTCTCAAAGACTTATTTGATGAAAAGGACTGATCAAGTATTTGAACCAAAGTCCAATGTATAAAATAGACCGGAGATAGACTGAAGCAACATTCATTTACTTCTGCAATTGTAAAACAAGAGCATTTCAAAGGCTACCTGGCTAACTTCAGGCTCCGTTTGTAGCTTATAAAGTAAACAATAGTAACAAACAAATTATTCAGTTGCCCAGTGGAATCGCTACTATGTTATCACTCAGATTTTCCCTAAAGTTGTCAGAAGGGAAAAGGTTCTGAGGTAACCACAAACCAATCTTTTAGATACAGAATTTAGCCAATCTATATCCAAAGAGGGCTATCTCTTTAGGTTTTAGCTTTGTTTTGAAAGATATTAGGCTAGTTATAAAGCTTAGGAGTTTTTTTTGAGTTTGGGTGGTGAGATTCAATAGCAAAGGGTAGGAATGACTAGTTTAGGCCATTGGGCTAATGGAGTCAAAGAAGACAGCTTAACTCGACTTGGTTTCTTAACAAAGGATGGTTTCACAGAGCAAGATAATCAAATAGGGAGCAAATAAAGACTTGGAATAGATGGAATGGTTTTAAGATAGGTGAAGGGCAGTTAAGAATCCTTCAACATACTTAAGAGAACAGAATGTGACTAATCATCAATAAAGAGCAGTTAAGAATTCTTTACTAAATGATTAAAATGAAAGAACTAGAAAACACGAGCAATTAAGAATTCACTGTTTCTACTAATTCAGAAGAAAACATAAAGAATAATAAAGATTGAAAATGGAGTGCAATTAAGCATATTCTGAGTTACTCTTTTTCGTTTATCATTCAAAAATGAAACATAGATGATATTATAAACTAGGAAAGCTTTAAAACACAAGGTATAGAGGACTTATTGATCCGGTGTTTGATTCAAGAATTATGAGAAAAGTCTCTTGCATTAATTCTTGTCCAGCAAGCCATGCAAAAGTTGAGTCCAACAACACTTTATTCCAAAATAACCAATATTACAGCAATGCATATGAATCCACCCTTAATACTCCAATTGAGGGAGTATTTATACAAAAATGTTACAAAAAATATCTCATAACAGTGTGAGATATATTTTAGGATGACTAAGAATAAGTTACAAGAAAATAGAGACAACTAGTCTCAAAGATAGGAGAAAAGTAAACTGCTGTTGTGCTATTCCTATATTCGCTAAGTGTGCTGGAGGTAGGCCCTAGAATTTGGCTTGCTGCTGTCTTCTATAGTAACTCTGTGATAGACACCTTGTTTTGATTGATACTCTTTACTTGTTCTGATACACTTTGACTTGTTTGATCCCTGTTCACCTTTGTTCATCTTACTATGGTCAATATCCCAAAATTTACATTTACCCAAGATAAATTTACAAAATTTCTAACATGTCTTCCCACCATTTTTTCTCTGACAATTTGTACTTCTGAAATTTCCTCAAGGTCTCATTAGTTTCTGTATATCTGAGAAAGTTAGGCTGGATTGTGAACAAGTGCTTTATCTCATGCTCAACATAGAATGAGTTCTCTAAGTTATTATATAGAACTCAGCCTGTGGGGAGTACTTTTATTCTTGATGCACTTGTCGATGAACTGGCTTGACTGCCAGCATACTTACTCAATTTGTCTACATAATCTATGTGCTTCATTAATCTGCCATTGATTACCAGAGGACTTGGTAGCCCTTTATTCTATAAAACAATGAACTTCTCCATAAAAGAATTGATTTCCACCTGCATATCCTGATATCTTCTCTCTAAGTTTTGAATCAAAGTTCTCTTAGTTAACACCCTTTTGATTTCTAAAATAGTATTGGTCCTATCATCTATGCCAAATTATTCCAGTTTTTCCTTAGTTTTGTTCTTCAAAAGGTGTATAAGCCGGTTGGCCTCATCTGGAATTTGTCCTAACAAAGCTCTTGTTTTCTGAATTTCTTCCTGTGCTGCTTTCACTAGATCAATCTGTTCAAAGATCACTTAGATGGATGGCCAAACATCATTTAGAGACTGAGTGATGTTGGTCCAAAGAATTTTCTTGATTTCTGTGAGAGGCTTATCAAAAGTGAGATCTTTTTCTAATGCCTTACCTTTATTTTCTAAAGATTTGATCTCCCTTGTTTTCTCCACAACATTTATCTTTGACATGTTATAATCTGTTTCCATCTTAGCCAATTTTTCTTTCACCTGTTTCAATTCCGACACTTGTAGCCTCATGTCTTCCATTGCCTTTGTCAGTTCTTCTGTACTCAAATTGGCTTTGCTACCTGGTACTGTCCCTACTGTTGATGTACCTATGACCACCTTTGCTGTGGCTGCTAGGATGTTTGGGGCTAATGCTATTCCAAATGTAGAAGGAATTGTTGTTGAGACCATGGGAATTACATTAGGAGGCTGAGAGGTCGACTCTCCCTGCCTTTCCTTTAGTGCTTTTTCTAATGCCTACTCTGTATCATTTAATCTTTCATTGAGTTTCAAGAGGAGATCCATCATCTCTTCATCAGATTTCTGCTTTATAACCTGAGCAGTCTGTGGATGACTTGAAGGAGGTAGCTTCAGCTGTTTCCTCAGAGCAGCAATGTCTTCTTCTTTCTTCTTGATTAGTGCTTTTACACCTTTCACATGTTTGGGATCATGTCCCAGTCCAATGATGATTTCTTCTAATGATTTTATTTTGTTATCCTTGGTAAGAGAGGAGGCTTTCTCCAAGTGTAGTTGAGCAGTTGTATTGTCCAAGGAATTTTGTAGCTTGTGGACCATCATTGCTTTATCAGCTAGTGTGGAATAGACCATTTCTCCAGTTTGCACGTGAAGTTCAATCCGGTCCATAGGATGAATATCTTTGGCTAAGACCTTCAAGTTAGTTCTGATGTAGTGTGCTGCTGACTGGGGTTGTTTCACCTTTGGCTTGAAATAACTCATTATCATTTTGCCTTCTTTTATGTCATAGGCTGACATTAATCTCTGCTGGTTTGTGGGGGCCATTTTCGAATACTGATTGTAAATTTGAAGTCTCACTGAATCATTTATGACCTTTATTTCTATGAATGTCTTCTTGATATCTGAGGCTTCTTTACTTGGTGGTCTGGTGGATGATACTTCTGCACTATGTTGTCTTTCTAGCTCCTGCCTTTGCAAGCTAGTGGGTATTCCTCCCAATGGGGAAGTTTGCTGGCTAACTATCATTTCTACTCTTTGACTATCTGTTGTTTCTTCAATCATTTCCTCTTCTAAAAGAGGATTCAGCCTTTGCCTCTTTGTTCTCGGTTGTCCTGTAGGTCCACTAGTGGGGGTGGTGGTTTCCATGTCCCTCTTCTTATTTCTTTCCTTGTTTAGAGGAGTTTGCAACATTGGGCTTTCAGCTATTTTGGTTTGAGCTGGAGGAGTTGGCACTTGACTCTGTTATTTGGAAACTCCAGGCTGATCTGTCATTGTAGGCTGTTCGGTGGTTTGTATTTCTTTGCCCTTGGATGATTCTGTGGCTAGTATGTTGACTTCCTGTGGAGGCTGTTGAGAAGTTCCAGTAGTGGACATATTAGTTGTTGATAATTTGAATGGTACCTTCCCAAAAGAATCCAAGTCAAGGGTTTTCTCAAGATCTCTCATAGCATTTTCCATATTGACCTACTCACTAACCTCTTCAACTAGGGTTCCCTCTATCCATTCATCCAAGTTTGCAAACTGCTTAATTTATGGGATCCTATGATGAATATAAGGGGATAATCTATTCTTTGTCCTTCTATCACATATAAAACTATTGGGGTCATATGGCACCCACCTAAAAATATTTCTTAGTCTAAGGTGATCGTATAAAATTATTTCAGCTTCTTTCCATGCATCCCTGTTATTGATGACAAAAGGGCCTAGCTGGTTCTTAATTCTTAGCTGATATTTTTTCTTGGCACCGCAAAAATGGACTAAATCTGCATTTATGATTTTCCTGAAATACTCCAAGGCAAACAATCTCATGGGAACATACTTGGGTAACTTAAAAGGACAAAGTTCACACCCATACATCGTGATTTTTGTATAGGTACCACTCACCTATCTGGTATTGCTTAGAGAGCTGAAAATTTTTCTTCATGTCATCATTAATCTTAGGAGGGGAAACTCCTATAAATAGAGAGGTTGTTGGATGTACAAATGAGTCAATGAATTCATTATAAGTGTAAGGGGACTCAATGGTATTATGAAAGATTGAACTCCAAAAGATGACAAATCTAGGATTTCCTTTGGTGTCCAGTTTCTTGATAGGGAATACAAAGTTATCTGACTATTAATATAACATGAGATAGTATATGAAAGAGGTATATTTGAAAACTCAATCCCTTTCCAAATTTAGGAACTGATCATGGATTTTGTTGGCAATATAAGATGCATAGTTATATTTGACAGCAGGGGGCTGTCCTAGAGTGAAGATTGATAGTAACACTAGGGTAATATCATTAACATATTCATTGGAGTTAAATCCCATTATCAGGGATATCATATCAACAATGAGTCGTCAAGTTTCAGTGAAGCAAGTTTGTATATAAGGAGGCAGAACTTTGGGCTGGTAGTTTGGTAACATGAAGGTTTGAGCAATGTGATTTATTTCTAATTGAGATAACTGAGAGGATTTTTCAAGTAAGTACCCCATTGAAAGAGGGGTGAGGGGCTTACTGGAATGGAATTGTATCATTTCATTGATGGATTGTGCAGTTATGCGAAAAAGAACGGTTTGGATTGGGGACATAATGATTCTCTAGCTGGGATCATAATTATCACAACATTGATGAATTATGTCTTGGAAAACATGGACCGAGGGAGGGAAATATATAGGAAGGTTAGATTCCCACAGTCCAAAAATGTCAGACTTATTTAGATAACTATCTCTGATTTGGTGGAAGATCTTAATATGGTTATTATCACCAGATAAGTATTTTATCTAAAAGTCTTTATCAGCCAGAGGTAGATAATCTAAGTCTTTGTGAGGAGCGTTCATGGGTGCGACATTCAGGGCTATAGGCATTTCCATTTTTGGTTCTTGTGGATTCAAAATGGAATTTAGACTTTCTGTGGGAAAATAGACCAAATAGCAGGTTTGGGGGCTTTTTGTGGTGATCACAGACTGTTCTATAATTGAAATTAGCCCTTTTTGTGGAATTTTCAGTAAAAAACCGAAATTATAGGTTTGGAGGGTAAACTGGATAAATACTTGCGTTAAGGAAGTAAACTGTACAATGGCAGGTTGGATGATAGGCTGCGTAGCACGTTGCTGTAGTTTTTTGATCAGGTGGCAGTTGCGAAACTGGAATAGTTGACTCAGACGTTGTTTTTCATGGGAGCACGAGTCACAGCGTATTACAGTGAAAATGACACTTTGTTCGTTTATTTAACAAAACTAAGGTTGGTGGTTTTTTCTTTGGATTTATCGGGTGGATGACGCAAGCGGGATGTGACGTTTTGTCGCTTGTGGAGGGTGGTAAACGATTTGTATCACACAACTTTTGAGGCTGGGTGGTTTTAGGCCAGGGGCAAGCGAACATATGGACTGTACGACGCGTGGCAAGGGTACGGGCAGAAAACCACTTGGTGATCGCGAGTAAAAGCGCGGTCACTAGGGGGGCGCGATATTGTCGTTGACCATTGGATGAAAAAGCAATGATCGGATGGCGGATGGGCGTTGGAGATGGCGAAACTTTATTTGTGGCGGGCCCGATGTAATTAACAATGTTTTAATCATATCGGGGTCAATACGATTGGTTGGGGGTTGTTATTAATTAACCTAGAGGGTTAATTAATCCCATATAGTGTGGCGGGGAATTAAGACTCTTAATGAATTACAGATTAACTCGTTAATCCTCCACTAAAAGATGATTATCGCTGTATTCAACGAGGGGTGGGATATATATATATATATATATATATATATATATTCGGGGATTTGTATAGTTAATTAATACAGGAATGGGTTAATGTTTTTCAGGATTTATATAATATTAGTTAAAAGTTAATATGACATAAAATGAGAATAAGCGCTAAGTAAATGTTAGAAATTTACATTGACACTTAGGCGAAGGTGGAAGGGGGTTTTTTTAGGTGATATTATGTATTTTCCTAATTAAAATAGGATTTTTACTTAGGCAAACTTTATGAAATGAAATGAATGATTGATGAATAATTTTGAGTACTTAGGCTCTTAAATCATTGGGTCGAGGGTCTGGTCCTTCCAAAAGTCAGAGAAATGCTCTGAGCCCCTTTAATTTTCAAACACCTTAATACTTGAGGGGGAATTAGTGAAATCTTTAGGGGAAAAATGTGAATGGAAGTTAATTATTCGACCTTGTCTTGCTTGAACTGCATCAAGTGTAATTTTTGCCTTGCACTTTTGGTAAAAATAAAAGTTAACACATTCAAAAACAAGATTAATCACAAGTATCATTATGCAACACCATCTACCTACCCTACCTACTTTAGCCAGACATTTTTTCTTCTTTATTTGGGTGCACTTAGATTGGGAAACCCTTATCAATATTTTCTTTCTTTACATAGCAAGCCTATCTAAGTTTGCACTTATTACATCTAAGGGCTAAGATTACACTGTTGAGCTCCTTTTATTTACTCTACCTATCTACTTATCTTCCAAGATTACACTGTTTGGCCAGATATTTGTTCTCTATCTCTAAAACATGAAATTCAAAGATGAACTAGCCAAGCTTGAGCTGTTTGACTATTCATAAATTGTGGCGAAAGGTTTAACAAGCTGCACACAATGCTTATTAGAGAAAATGAAAAAGTAGTGGCATTTAGACTTGCAGACTTTCTTGGTCTATTTTTGTTTGGGGTTCATTTTTTTCACTTTTTTTTTTTACCATTTTATTCTTTTCACCCTTTGATTTTTCTTTTAGGTTATACCCTCTTTACATTTTTTAATTTTTTTGATTTCTTGAAAATATGGAAAACCTTTACAACAAGAAAAGGTATGAACATATTACAGAGCTCATCAAGTCAATCATGAAATATGACACCTATTGGTATAGGAGCATAACACCTTCATCATACATTATTCATTCCCCTCATCCTATATTCCCTCTTTGTCCCTATTCTCTATTTGTTCACTTAATCCTACATATTTTTTTCCCTTATCCCCTCATTATTTTGAATTATCCCCTAATTAAAAAATTTTATCCCATCCCACATTTCTATTTAGGCCTAAAATCCCCTTTATCTTGAGCCCCCTAAATTTAGGCCCAAATTCCTCTACTAAAACATCATTTCATGTTATGATTGAAATACACCCCAAATACATCATATATGATTTTGGCCATCATGCCCCCATATCCTTTCACATTCTCAAAATTTTCATATGATTTATTTTAGGTGAAGTGCTAATTAAACAACCGATTTAATTACGTCATCACATGACTTGAATCATTTTCAAATCACCCAAGAGAACCATCATTTTGATTGTTTTTTCTCATAGGTGAATGAAATGGTTCATATGCAGGAGTTCTAAAGATTTGGGCATCCATTGAAGGTAGATATCATAGAATTTCAAAAAATTTGTTGTTATGTGCTGTGTTGTTGCTACAAAACCGCTGCACAGGCTATCCCTGAAGCTATCAGAGTTCAAGTAATTCATTCTCAGCATTGTGGGCGGTAGGAGTCAGTTCCCCTATTTGTAAATTTTTTGCCAAACCTCTGGTTAAGCGTAGTCAAGGTTTTGTCTATTCTCTTTGAATTTTTTTCTACGCATACCCTATTTGTCAACCATGCACAATTATTTTGTAATTCAAATTCGTGTCTTGTTGGGAGTCACGAAGTTCTTTATGGTTGAGGGTAAATTGTGAGGTGAAAATAAACTGTATGCGTGCCCTTTTTTATAGTTGAAATATGCTCTGTCACCATTGATTTCATATACCTATCTTTCTAAGTCTGTGCTTTCACATTCTTTGAGTTTTTCACTCTCTGATTTATACAAATACCCCATCATTCTACGTATAATCTTCCAAGTGTTAGGGTTAATGGCTCCTACTACCAGCAAGAAGGGAGGGGATATAGTGCATGTCGAACCCAACACCTTGAACCTCATAAATTCCTCCCCGACCATTAGAGTTGCTTTCGAGAATGCTGGTTGCATTCCATTTTTCTAGAAAATCCAAAAGGTGAGTCACAATACCAGGTTGGAAATTATTTTTTCCTTGAACCTTCATGACAACAAGGTCAAGTTAGGGAATATGGAGATCATTGTTACATAAAAAATCATTGCAGATGCAACTAGTCTTCCCACATCAGGGGAAAAATGGTTCAAAGGAGATGAACTCGATATATCAGTCTTCAAACAGTTTGTGAAACCAGAGTTTAGTGCTAAGTTTTCTACAACCTTTCCTACCATCTACCTTCAGAACCATTAAAGTGAATTGTTAAAGGTTATTCAGAGGTATTTACATGTGACGGTAGATTCAGCAGGGTATACTAGTATCATCTGAGACTTCTATGGAATTTCACTGACAAGAAACCTATGAACTTGACCTATTTCTTATTTAAAATCTTGGAAATAATGGAAACTAAATTTAAAATGCAAAAAATGATCATATGTCTAGTTTATTCCATTTCTCCCTCATCGAGATTTTGATTAAGTTTGTTGTTGATAGGAGAAAGATTTACTGGTTTAATTTCTTGTCTAGTATTGGTTTGTTGCCACAGACATAGTCTTCATCAATAAAGATTTGTGAGTCCGAGGGAGAAGTTCATGAAATGCAAGAGGAGGTCACTCACACAGTAAAAAAGATCGAGACAGTTGAAGAGAAAGATGTGAAACCCAACAAAAGGTTCAAAGATAGACATGGAAAAGAAGGTGAATAGAAGGCTTCAATTAGAAAAGAGAAGAATCACGTAACCAAGGTTCAAGTTGCATCACAACAAACCACCAAATTTTAGGTCAAGGTGGAAGAGACAGTTAAGAGTGATGAGTTTGTAATGAGACCTAGGACTAGGTCAAGTGAAAAGAGGAAAGTGGAGGGGCAGACCCTCAAGGGAATGTTGAAATTTCTGAAGAGAGAAACGAAGAGAAACAAAAAGACAACAAAGGATAAGAAGTAAAGAAGGATGAACCCATCCAATTTGAGCAAGGAGAGGACATGGTGTGGTATGAACAAGACACCATACAGTATGAGGAAGAGGATCCCAAGATGGTTAGGATGAAAGAAGCACTTTCAAAATATCAAATGAAAATAACATCCATGAAAAGAGAAAATAGGGACCTGAAGGAAACATCCAATCTAGTAGATGACAAGGGAGAGTCACCTCCAAAAAAATTGCTAAGGGAAAGGGGAAACATGTATCATTTGTTGAACAGGTCAAGGAGATTGCAATGGATATGAGGGGACCCTCAACAAGAGCATCCAAATCAAAACTCAGCTATGTAAAGTAGTTGAAAAAGGGGGCTCAAGCACCTGGAAAGCCACATTTTGATCAGTGGAAAGTGTTGGCATTATGTTTCTGGTATGGCTCTATGATACAAGTGTTGTACTTGATGGCAACTCTCTCAAGTGGCAATTGTCTATTCAGGTTCTCAAAATGATGGAAATTAAGAGGCTCGCAGGTGAATGGTT
Source organism: Pinus taeda (assembly GCA_000404065.3). NCBI lineage: Eukaryota > Viridiplantae > Streptophyta > Pinopsida > Pinales > Pinaceae > Pinus > Pinus taeda. The sequence goes on along the minus strand of APFE030493472.1, from coordinate 116,343 downwards.
CAGAAGGTGTGGACCCGCAGGTTCGCCATCCAGGAGGTGCGGTCATACCCGCAGGTTACCCGTTCAGAAGGTGCGGTGCCCCAGTTCACTTACTTCAAGGCAGTGAAACACGCTTTCGTGGGGTTTCTTATGTTTGGCCCATGGTATTTAGCCCGTCTTTTCTAATGCTATGGTTTTGGCCCATGGTATAGGATCTATTTTAGCCTCGGTTTGGATCCCTTGTATTGATTATTGATGGTTTTGTCCCATGGTGTGAATAGGGGCTTGTATATAAATAGGGAAGGAGATCACTTGGCTAAGGTATCTTTTCAATTGATTATCTTAAGATCTGAAATATTGGGTTGTTAATGTAAAATGCCTGATCTATATCAAAGTAAATTTGAAGGTAAATCTATGAAGTCGTGATCTCTTGGGCGCATGATCATATCTGTGGATCTGACTGACTATAGCACATTGGAGGACTGTAAAATTGGCCCTAATCAGAAGTCCGCAGGCGATCCATAAGGTGCAGTGCGGGGGTACGCAACACAGTAAAAGGCTCAGTGCGGGAGTACATTGCGAAACCAAAGGTGCAGTGCGGGGTACGCAGCGCAGGAGAGGGCACAGTGTGGGGCACACGCAGTACAGAAAAGGGCGAAGTGCGAGGTATGCAGGCGGGAAGAAGGCACCGTGCGGGTGTACGCAGTATGTCAGAAGTAAAGGTGCAGATCTGAAGAAAAGTACGTAGAGCAGAAGAACAACCAGTGCGGATCTATGCAGTTCAGTCTCACAAGAGCTACGGATATACGCACGCCCCTGTTGGTGAAGTTGCGGTCTTATCTTGAAACAATTGTTGATTGTCGTTTATCTATTGCAGCAAAGTTCTGGGTTTAGATTTCTGGTATTCTTTTCTGTTTACAGCATTCTGAAGAGTGGGTGATTCATTGGTTTATTGTATAAGGAGATTGGGTGATTTTCATGTACTTAATAATTATTTGATGTTCATGGATCCAGTTTGAAAATTAATGAAACGTGGTCCTTAAAGAAGTAAAAGAGCAAAAGGGGGTTGTTGTTCCCTTCCAGGAGAGACTGGAAAATGAGAGAGAGTTGCAACTCTTTGCAAGTTGCAGCCTGCGTACTGGTAAAGGACTGCACCAGTACAAAATCATTGTAAAAGAAGCTTCTAATTGAAAGAAGATAGAGACATATTGCAGCAGGTGGTTTTCACCCACATTGGGTTTCCACCTTATATCTGGTGTTCTTTGGTGTGCCTATGTATTTTTCTTGTTCTTGTTTATTATTATATGGCATTGACATACAAATTAATGATCAATATTTGAAGAATAAATTAAAGTATAAATTTGGAAGGTATATTGAGAAGAATTTGATAATACG
>APFE030493472.1:68775-110786 GCA_000404065.3 Pinus taeda | reverse complement strand
TATCTTGGTTCAGCAAGAAACAGAGTTCGATTGCCTTGTCTACAGCTGAAGCAGAATATGTTGCTGCTGCATCTTGCTGCACTCAACTCCTTTGGATGATGTAGACATTGCAGGATTTTCAAATCACTTGTACACCACCTATCTCTATCTTATGTGATAATACAAGTGCAATCAACATTTCAAAGAACCCAGTCATGCATTCAAAGACCAAGCACATACCAATCAAGTATCATTTTCTCCGAGAACAAGTGCTTGAACAAAAGGTCAAGTTGGAGTATGTTCCTTCTAAGGAACAAGTTATTGATATACTCACCAAACCACTGCCCAGGGAGACCTTTGAATACCTCAGGCAAAAACTGGGGGTTGTTGATGTATCATCTTGTTGTTGAATCTCTTCTGAGTGTTGGTTGTACGCAAGGTTCATCTAGGTATATGCGTACATGTGCTAGTTTGCGGATTGGACGAAGAGCGAATGGTACAGGTTCAGGGGGAGCATATAATGCATTGTTGGAATTTTGGTAGCACAGAAGGAGAACATGAATGCTGATCTAAACATGGCTGCAATATGTCTCTATGATTCTTCTTTGCAGATCTAGTTTATATTCAGGGGGAGCATGTTCTTAGGGGGAGCATAAACCCTTTGCCCTTGATGTCAAAGGGGGAGAATGACGTTGAGAATCTTGAGGTTGCCATCAAGTCCAAAGGGGGAGATTGTTGGCATTATGTTTCTGGTATGGCTCTATGATACAAGTGTTGTACTTGATGGCAACTCTCTCAAGTAGCAATGGTCTGTTCAGGATCTCAAAATAATGGAAATTAAGAGGCTCGTAGGTGAATGGTTCAAAAGGTGCGGACTCGCAGGTTCGCCGTCCAGGAGGTGCAGTCATACCCGCAGGTTACCCGTTCAGAAGGTGCGGTAAACCAGTTCACTCACTTAAAGGCAGTGAAATGCGCTTTCATGGGGTTTCTTATGTTTGGCCCGTGGTATTTAGCCCGTCTTTTCTAATGCTATGGTTTTGGCCCGTGGTATAGGATCTATTTTAGCCCCGGTTTGGATCCCTTGTATTGATTATTGATGGTTTTGTCCCATGGTGTGAATAAGGGCTTGTATATAAATAGGGAAGGAGATCACTTGGCTAAGGTATCTTTTCAATTGAATATCTTAAGATCTGAAATATTGGGTTGTTAATGTAAAATGCTTGATCTATATCAAAGTAAATTTGAAGGTAAATCTATGAAGTTGCGATCTTTCGGGCGCATGATTAGATCTGTGGATCTGACTGACTGTAGCACATTGGAGGACTGTAAAATTGGCCCTAATCAGAAGTCTGCAGGCGATTCATAAGGTGGAGTGCGGGGGTACGCAACACAGTAAAAGGCTCAGTGAGGGAGTACGTTGCGAAACCAAAGGTGCAGTGCGGGGTACGCAGCACAGGAGAGGGCACAGTGCGGGGCACACACAATACAGAAAAGGGCGAAGTGCAAGGTACGCAGGTGGGAAGAAGGCACAGTGCGGGTGTACGCAGTATGTCAGAAGTAAAGGTGCGGATATGAAGAAAAGTACGCAGAGCAGAAGAACAACCAGTGCGGATCTACGCAGTTCAGTCTCACAAGAGCTACGGATCTACGCAGTTCAGTCTCACAAGAGTTGCGGATATACGCAGGCCCCTGTTGGTGAAGTTGCGGTCTTATCTTGAAACAATTGTTGATTGTCGTTTATCTATTGCAGCAAAGTTCTGGGTTTCGATTTCTGGTATTCTTTTCTGTTTACAACATTCTGAAGAGTGGGTGATTCATTGGTTTATTGTATAAGGAGATTGGGTGATTTTCATGTACTTAATAATTATTTGATGTTCATGGATCTAGTTTGAAAATTAATGAAACGTGGTCCTTAAAGAAGTAAAAGAGCAAAATGGGGTTGTTGCTCCCTTCCAGGAGAGACTGGAAAACGAGAGAGAGTTGCAGCTCTCTGCAAGTTGCAGCCTGCGTACTAGTAAAGGACTGCACCAGTACAAAATCATTGTAAAAGAAGCTTCTAATTGAAAGAAGATAGAGACATATTGCAGTAGGTGGTTTTCACCCACATTGGGTTTCCACCTTATATCTGGTGTTCTTTGGTGTGACTATCTATTTTTTTCTTGTTTCATGCTCATTATTATATACAAGTTAATGATCAATAAATTAATGAAGGCATATTGAAAAGAATTTGATAATACTGATTCACCCCCCCTCTCAGTATTATTTCCAACAGAAATAAATTCTTTAAACAATGTGATGGATCACAAAAGTCTAAATTCCTTAATATTAGAGATGCCAAAAGAGATGGAGGAAAGTTAAGAACAGGTTAAGAGGTCCAAACAATAAAATCAGAGTTATAAGAGATCTGTGCAGCATATTCTTGAGAATATTGACAAAGAAGTTCATGAGGCATCAAAGGCCCTTGAAAAAGGTAAGAATTTTGTAAAATGGTCCATTCTAGTGAGGAGACAATGTAAAATCCTTTATGTCAGGAATCTAGTACTGAATGCAAAACTAAGGAGCATGAAAAAGAGTTTGGACAAAGCTTGGGAATTGGTTAGAAAGTATAAGGAGGCAGCCAAAGTACCTTCACTTGGAAGAGTGCCAAGGATGAGATCTAAAGATTTGACTGAAGAAAAACCTTCCTTTCCATTATCTACTAAGAAAATCAATCTCACACCTCAAGATGCAAGGACCAAGCTTCTTCCAGCAAGACCTCTAGCAAAAAGAAAAGGAGGTAAATGGTCTTTGGTTGAAGTATGAAATTTTGTTTCTTTTTCAAATTTCAAGTTGTAGATGTTGTTTTTGTTGGTGTAATGGCGTAATGCTGATGCTTGGAGTAGATTATATAAGTATGATGATGTTTTGGTAAGACTGGGTGGGCACTTAAGAAACAATTTTGGAAAAGGCGCTACGCAGGTGCTACACAGTTGCCACGTGGCCGCTGCACAAGCCATGCATGTACATTTTCACGTATGTTGGGAGGAATCCACTTGCCATAATTTGAAGATAGGAACGTGGATCAGGTGTGGCATCCAACTCACCTCTTCAGCAACCAATCACGTGTCAGTTTTGAAAGCAAAAAGTCGTTGCGCAAGCGCTGTCTAGTCGACACTAGTTTTTCCTATTTTTTCTACTTTATTGGGTTCACGAAGATGGATTTCGAAGATATGCTTGTTTTATTAAGACATTTTGTTTTTCTTAGATAAATGTATGAATATTTTGTGGATTTTGTTTGTTTTTCATTGTAAGAGAAAAAATACCCATAACAGTGAAAATGCTTTCCTCTTTTTAGTTTTGATTCGATCCTTTGTTGGATCAACAATAAACCGAACTTAGACACATGATATTTTATGTATGGTTTGTTGAAATATGGAAACAAGAATATTCCAATTTAATTTGTCCTTGAGTTAAATTGTGAATTAAAATCGAATTTAGTCTTAACATGTACTTGGAAATAATTAATTAACTTATTTTAAATTAATTAGTTGGAGAAATTTAAGTTAGAAGTCTTTTTGAAGTCATGCAAGTGTTATCCCTTAAATTAAGGAGATAAGATTGAGTTATATTTGAGTTGTAATTAGTTAACTCATTTTACTGAGTTAAGTCCAGTTAAATTAGTTCCAAATTGTTTGAGGAACTAATAGTGAGTTAATAGTCAGTTGATGCATTAGTGCACTCAACTAGTGCTACTCCAATTAATTGAAGATTCCCTCATCAGAAACTCATGCATGTCTATTATGAGAAAGACCCAGTTGAGATTAATGTTCAAGGACAATGTAATATCAGTTGCATATGTTTTCTCATGGAGAAAGCTCATGCATGCATTCAAGGATAAATCCTTGAGGATTGCGCAGTTTTGAAGAAGAGATCATCAACTTCGTAAAAGGAAGTCATCCACAAGGAACAACGCAAGGAAATAGGATTTTGGAGGGAAGAGAGGAAGGCTAGAGAGAAGCCAAGATTGCATGTGAGCATTGTGAGGATTGTATTGAGAGCTGGATAGCTGTGAGAGCTAAGGCTTTGTATAATTCCTATGTATTTCCACCATGTATGATAATACAATAGTGTGGGGTTTTTAGCTGAGGCTTTCCCCAGAAGTATTTTCATGTGTATTGTGCCATTGAATCTTCTTCTTCTCGCTATATTGTTCAAATCGATATTTAAGCTTCCGCAAATTGATAATAGTAGTAGGTTATAGTATTCTACTTTGATTTATATTGCATTATCGAGTTAACCTACCATCAGATTTTCTACATGGTTTATTTAAGTTGATGAATGCATATGAAGAAGGTTGTTGTTGGTTTCATTATTTATGGGAGACTATTGTAGTTTTATGATGTGACCTGTGTTAATGAGTATGCTTGGATGCTGAAGAGATTCTAGTTGAATTGAATAGATATTTGTGGTATGAATGCTTCGCAAATGTTTCTTCTTTAGTTTATGTGTTATCATTTTTGTGTTATCTTCTAAATCTATTTTGAAGGTGTATGGAACAGTTATGCTTGAATTCATTTCACATGCTCTTGTCTAGTTGTACCAAAATATTTTAGTTGCAAATGGAATATTTATACCTTTCAATGTTTTGTCTTTTTATTCTTGATAGTCATTTATCCAAGTTGCAGTAATGAAATGTTATTTATTCCGTCATGTTAGATGAATGTCTTGATGTTCCTATTTCCAGTATACTACAATTTTTTTTTTTATTCCAAAGTTGTACTAGTCGAGCCTCCATATATGAAATTAGTTGGGAAATGCATAGGCATGATGTACTAGGGGGGTCATGATCACATGCATTAGTTTTCCTAGAATCCCCTACCACCCCCAAACCAAAAATTTAAACATTAATTGGTCTTTGTTAAATATTATATTTTAAAGTTTTACCTCTGAGTTTTCTCAATGAGGGAGCTCATTTAGGTTGAAGAAGACTAGTCTATCAACTAAAAGAGGTCTATGGTTAGCTCTGGGTTCCTCTACTTAGCTTGGAGATATTACAGAGTGTTAACACCATGGAAATATACATGATGCCATTTCCTCCTATGAATCGAGAATATTTTCACACGCTTATGGGATTGTCCCAAGTTGCATCACATTCACCACCATCGATATTAATAATCTCAGTCAACACTAAAACATATAATCAATATACTAATGAATAATATTACTTACAACAAATGGTATTGCAGGTCTTTTAGCCCATGTCATAGTTATATGCGCAATCAATAGGAAATTTATATTCATATTGTTTGTATCTTTTAGAGAAAATTGTACAAACGTTTACCTTGTCTTACAGTTTTCTCCAAAAGATATAGACAATATGAATAACTGTGGAAATCTTTTCTCTCAATTATATTCATATCCATAGCATCTTGGGTACTGGGTATCCACGCATTTAGTTTTTCCTACTGCAGACAATGCTTTAACCATGAACATCTAGAGGATTGCAACAACATTCATGGACATACTTGCAACCATAATTGATTGATGGAGTAATTTCTAGGATTTGTGACCCTTGGGTTGCTTCACTATGCTACTATGATGATATGATTTGATATCAACTACATTTTATATCTAGTTCAGGCTCATGTAGAGGGTGGGATCTCATATTTCTTCCACTACCCAACGAATTAAGCCCTATGCTAATGTATTATACTCTATTTATTTAGAAGTACAACTCATAATTCAAATCTGGATTCATCCGTGGGATTGGAAGTTCGCTTCCCATTAATTTTTGATTTCTTGGCATAAAATCAATTATTTAATGAATTTTTGGATTTTCAAACATAAAATCAATTATATAATGGATTGGGATGGGGCATCTTGCTCCCCCCCAAAATTTTGTATTTCAACCAATAAGTACAATGAGATTGTTTTAAACATACATAATTTCTTCTCATAGTAGTATGAATCAATTAATTACATGTTATGAATGCAAATGGTAGCTTTATCTATTTCATAGGTAATTATTATTATTATTATTTTTATATACATTTTTGACATTAGACATTCATTATTGGCCATTTTAATTCACCACCATAATTTACTTAATAGGAACATGAAAATCTTACTAGAACTGGACTGCATAAATGAAATATCATAATATTTAGAGGAAGGCTCTGCACACTTTCCACAACTTGTAAGACTGGAAAATACCTTAAAAGATAGAATATATTTCATGTAGGTAAAATTTATTTTTCAAAATTTAAAGAAAAATATCAGTAGAAGAGCCTGCAACCTGGAATCGTAAATGTTATCCAATAATCCCCATTGTAGGAGTATATAAATATGGGAGAAAAAATGGATGGTTATATTTCCATGTTAAGCGGAAAAGATGCTTGAGCTTAAAAATTAACATGTGAGTTCAATGGTATCCAATGGTTAGTATTAACTTCAATGACTGAAATTTATTTATATCATGTAAGAAATATGCTCACACATTAATCCTTTGCTTTGAATAGTAGGATTTTACACGTGCATGTCATGGGGGCTTCACTAGGAGAGGAATACCATACCATGTGCATTCATATTGGGGGATATATATTCAGGAAAAAGTGACATAATATTGAGCATATAAATGGGGGGTAAAGGGTTTTTATAATGACACATATAAAAAATGGAGTTCAAAATTAATGAAAAAATATAAAGGGGTATAAAAAATGTTAATGAAAAAATCGATACCTATAATATCTAGTGAAATTAGGGTTTTTTTAAATTGGGAAGGTTTATTGGGTTAAGGGGTTAAATAATGTGATTTTTAGAGGTATTTTGCAATATGCAGTCAATTTAAGGGTATTGTTTAGTATACCATGAATGCAGATGATATGTCATAGGTTTATTGAATATTGAAACCCCCTTGGTGAAAGTGAAGTGGGTTCTTCACACGCATCGATTAGATAACTTTTAATAAATTTTTAATTTAGTTATTCTTTTATTGCATATGATATATGTTTTACTTAATAAACCAAAATCTTGCATATCGAAATGTGAGGAATAAGAAATTTGATTTGGGAAGATTCCATCCGATGGGATCCAAGGGTTAATATTAATCATGATGGATGGATACATGTTACATCAATTGCTAATTTTTTATGAATTAACCTTTCAAATTTACCTAATGACATTTGATACTCATGTGCTTTATGTCGAACTAGTTATAGACATAAGTTTGATTTATAAAAGTTTATATATTTTCAAGAATATATATGATATGTTGTTTAAGGAAAAGTCAACTCTTATAAAAAAAATGTCCACTTATGATGGAAAAATTACTCTTCAATATATTAGGTGCTTCTAAAAAAATTATAGCTCAAGCGGAGTTGTAAAAAAAAAACACAATGGCCTACTATATTCTTTACTTTTGAATGGATTATTAATATTGGTGGTGGTGAATGTGATGTAGCTTGTGATAAACCCAGAGGTGTGTGCAAGGATCCTTGGTTCATAAGAGGGGATGACATCATGTTCTATTTCCATGGAAAGAAAGACAAAGTTTGTTCTCTAATCTCTAACTCCAACCTCCACATTAATGTCCATTTCATTGGTAAGAGAGGCAAAGGAAAGGGAAGAGACTTCACGTGGGTGGAGTCCATTGGAGTGTTGTTGGATGAGGGTTTATATATCTACTTGGGCACTAAAAAGGTGAGCATGTGGGACAATTTAGTGGACCAAATGATCATCTACTTGGGATGGACAACCCATAACTCTTCCTCTTGGTGTGGGTGCTACATGGGAAACAACCTTTGGACTTAATGTAACTCGTTTTGACCACACCAATGTGGTAGTTGTTCAAGTGAAGGACAAGCTCAAGATTAGCGCTCATGTGGGGCCTATCAGTGAAGAGGAGTCTCAATTCCACGAGTATAGAATCATTACTAGCGAGGATGGCTTCACTCATATGGAGTTAGGCTTCAAGTTCTACTCTCTAATCCCCAATGTGATCGATGTGATTTGAAAAAACCATAGGGTAGAATACAAAATCATTGTGAAGATGGGCATGGCCATGCTGGTCATGGAAGGGGAATCCAAATATGCCACTTCCAATCTGTTCATTGTAGACTGCAAAGTTACCCATTTCAGGTCCCCCTCTAATGATCATAAACTTAGAATCAGATGCACACTCAATTACAATGAATTTACAATGAATTTTAGAAGTATGTTATCAATAAGAAAATATTTCGGCTCTTCTAAAAGCCACTAGAAAGATTGACACCTATATTTTAATATAGACAAAACAATATCGAACCAACATAGGAGACAACCAACAACCCTCTCCCACCCTAAACAACCATGGAATTCTATCTGAATACAAGTTCTTGATGGAAAGATAATATGTTGATAAAACCTTTGGATTCATTAACCAACATGTTTAAGCTTCAACTAACTAATATACAAAAATAAGAAGGCTTGGTAGACATAAGATTCTAGGCAAGCAATATTTGTTAAGTACATGTAAAATTCAAAGTATAGGAAAGGGAAAAGATTATCTCGGGGCCTTTTGAAAAATAGCAAGAAGCTTCAAATTTATTTAGTTACATAATATGATCCACAAAAATAAAAATGATAGAATAACACAAAATAGTAAATACCGAGAAGAAAAAACCCTAGTTATGTTATTACAAAGTTGGAAAATTTGCAAAAAATGAGGATTTCACCTAATTTAGTATGAGAAAAATTGAAATTGATTTTATATTTATATATTGTGGACACATTGGCCTTCATAGCATTATACAATACTGTAAACCATGTATCTTAAAAAACAAAGTATAATGAAAGAATATGCAATGGAAATTACTAAATGAGCTATGCAATTTATTAGAGAAATTGTGCTTGCACTCTTTTACACCTAGTATATTTTCTACCATAATGTGAATTCTCCATTTCAATATGGATATTCAAGACTCAACTCCTCTAGGTTCTGAAGGAAAGATTGTGACATAATAAACATTGGATTTAGATCTCACACTCTTGTTCTACTTGTTTAGGTAGGTAAAAGAAAGGCTTTTTTGATGTCATGATGGATGTCTATGTCCTCTACGAAGGGAAGGAAATTCCCTTGTTTCTAGTAGAAACAAGCATCCCTTTTCTTAAAAACAAAATCATGTTACACAAGGGTGAGATGGGAGTTACACAAGCCACACAGTGTAGGTATGATTAGAAATATAACAATGGTGTTCTATTTGAAAGGATTTGCTAGAATACTGTAAAAGTTCAAAGTCGTCAGTGATTTGTAAGAGATAATCCTTCCTACAATGGCTTGAGAAAGTACCTTGCATGAAAAGTGGTGTGTATGTATCAACATTCTTATGTCTTAGAACATCTGTGTTAGGTACCTATAATACTAGTGTATCCCCCTTATTGTTATTGTTGTGCGCATGTAGCCCCCATATTGTTATTTTTATGCCCCATAGAAGCCCACTATTGTTATGTTGTGCCCTTACATTATTATTTTTATATAGGCTCTGATTATACTGTAAACCCTTAGACTCCTATATATACAAAGGAGGTATTGTCATTTGTATCATCAAAGAATTTTTCATTTATGTAATGTAAAATAGGTTTACACCTCAAAGAGGATAATTTTTAAGTCATTGATCTATCTTTTTTGTGAGTTGGTTGCATAACGTTTGGTATCATAGCTTTGGATTCTAGGGTTTCACTTCTTCAAATAGGAAATCTTGGAATTTTCGCTATAACATTTTTTCTACGATGTTTTAGAAGCTGAAAAATTTACCACGTGGAGCCAAAATCTTGTTGAACTTCTTGTAAAAATTTCAGAGCTTGCTTCACTATATTTTTGGAGATATAATCCGAGGAAGTTAGGGTTTTTGTAGGTTTCGTAATTCAATCTCAAACAGGTGACCTAGGGAAAAGAGTCATAACTTTCATTTCAGGCATCAGATTTGAATTTTGTAAAAAGTAGTGGAAATTTCACAAAGTGTGTTGTTTTTTGTATCAATTTTAGAGCCGAAGGTTGAAAGAGTGACATGTGGCATCTTGTACAACTTCAATCTAATGAACCAGTCCATAATTAGGTCATTATGGGATATTTGGCATAACTCTTTCTTAAAGAATCTTATCTCGATCAGACTCGTGAGGTTGGAAATAAGAATCAAGGAGATACCAAAGGAAGCAATTTTAGAACTTGGAGATCTGAAATTACATATTTACAACTATTTCAAGATCTAGCTCCTAAAAGAAAGAACAAGATGTGTTTTTTAAATTGTATAAATTTTGTTGGAAAAATCAGTTTGAAGAGATTCCAAGGGCATATTGAAGCATATATATCAATATAGGGTTATAAAATTCCTCCTAATCAAAATAATTCTACAACCATTAAGCCCTCTGAAATATTTACTATGACGCATGAAGAGGAAGAATTGCAACATGATTATCAAAATTATGGGACCGAGTGCAACAAATTTTTCTCTCACAAAGAGCAACCAAAAATGAACTAAAAGGCGAAATGGATGGTTTAAAAGCAGACGTGGAAGATTTGAAGAATGACATGGAAGATAAGATGGATGGTTTGAAAGCTGACATAGAAGGTTTGGCAAAATTGTTGGAAGAAAGACTTTTAGATGGTGACAAGGTAATCCATAAAAATCATGATGAGGACAAAAGGAATATGAATTACGATTTTAGAGACTCCAATATGGGTTTTAATAACCACCACATTCCATATATAAATATATATTATATATATAGATATATATAAATATATATATATATATATATATAAATATATATATATTATATATATATATATATGATGATGATGTTTGATGCCAAGGATCCATTAGCATGGATACTACAGATGAAGAAATATTTTGATCTATAGTATATGCAACCCTCACAAAAGGTATGTATTGCATCTTTATATTTAGAGCCCAATCAGTTTGTATGGTATAGATGGCTTTGTTATCAAAAACCACTTGTAACCTGGTCAATTTTTATGGAGGAAATGATAGCACATTATGAAAATACAAAGAGAAACACATTCTTTAGCCAATTCATAAATCTCAAACAAAATGGTTCAATGGCCGAGCACATTAAAGACTTCCAAAAATTGAATATTTGGGTAACTGATATTCTAGAGGAGCATAGGGTTGATTTATTCATAGGGACTTTAAATGATAACATCCAACATGAGGTTCACCTTTGGGAACCTAATTCATTGGAGAAGGAATTCAAGGTGGCAAGAACAATTGAAAGAAAAATTATGGAAACAAGGAAGTCTACCACCTACAACTGTAAAGATGGAGGTGTTGTCTCTCCCAGTTTTCCACAACCTACAAGGTTGAGATCACAACAATTAGAGGAAAAAGAGCTAAAGGGCTTTGTTATAGTTGTTATAAAAAATACAATAGAGGTCATAAGTGTGTTGAGAAGAAATTATTCTATATAGATTGTAAAGAGGAGGAAGAAAATGAACAAGAAACATCAAAATATGAGGATATACACAGGAACAAACCCTAGAGAAAGAAGAAATGAATATGACCATACCTTGTAAAGCATTGGTAGGAATTACCACTCCTCAAACTCTTAAGATATAAGGATATATCAAGAATAAAAAGGTAATAGTGTTGATTGATTTAGGTAGTACCCATAATTTTATTCATTGTAAGATAGCCAAGGAATTGAATTGCTTCCTATATCCAACACCTGAGTGTCAAGTGATGGTTGCAAATGGAGGGACTATAATTTTCTCTAGAAAGTGCCATAACATCAAGATAACCATGGGGGAATATGTATTGAATAGTATATTTCTTTCCATTCTAATGGGTCGTGCCGATGTTGTACAAAGAGTCCAATGGTTACAATCTTTGGTGACGATGACCTTCAATTTTCAAGAACTTTTCTTGAATTTTTTTTTGGAAGGAAAGGAAGTTGAATTAAGGGGTAGGCTAGGGAAACCATGAAATATAATCAAATCTAATGGCATGAAAAACCTTATGAAGATATAACAACGGGGGCATAATTTCACAATTATGCTCACCAGGGGTTTAAACATCAAAATCATTTATTTTTCTAGGTCTTCAAAAAGTCTTGGACAATCATTCCAAGTTGTTTGAGACTCCCAAAGGCCTCCCACACATTCATGATCATTATCATGCGATTCACTTGATTCCAGGAAGTGCTCCTCCAAACATCACTCCTTATAGATATCCTTGTGCCCAAAAGAGTGAAATTAAACGTATGGTTGCAAAATTGTTAGAGGTTGGTATAATTTAACCTAGTCAAAGTTCTTTCTCTACTACAGTAGTATTGGTGCAAAATAAGGATGGATCATGGCGTATGTTTCCATATTATAGGGAGATAAATATGCTCACTATTAAAGACAAATTTCCCATTCCTGTCATTGAGGAATTCTTGGATGAATTAAATGGAGAAATTTACTTCACCAAGATGGATCGTCATTCAGGATATCATCAAATTAGAATGAAGACTGAAGAAATTTTGAAAATAATATTCATAACTCATGAGGGTCATTATGAATTTTTGGTCATGCCTTTTGGCCTTACGAATACACCTTCAACATTTCAAATTTTGATGAATTCCATTTTGAAATGCTTCCTTAGAAAATTTGTGTTAGTGTTTTTTGATGATATACTAATCTACATCAAGTCTTGGAAGGATCATGTTCAACATGTTGATAGGGTGTGTCATAGGAAATTTTGTCACATTCAATCAGTGAGCCTCCTAATAGGATCAATTAACATCCTATTCCCCCTTTTCACCATCTTGCACAAATCCCTACGCATTTTCCCTTCATCCCCCAGATTTTCATCCCTAAACTGCATCATTTGAGCCAGTTTTAAGACCAACGCTCCCTGTATGCCTACTAGGGTGCAATCACATAGAATTTGCTCCACTGTGGTGTGCATTGGTCACTAGTAGGTTTGTCCCCTTTTCACCTGCATTAATTCTAGAAACCCATGAGAATGATTAGGATTCTGGAAGTTTCCCCTTCTAGGAGTTTCTAAACGTTGTTTCAACTACTTACCTTGGATAAAACATTCGGATCCTATCCTTCCCTACTTTGAAGTTTTCGCCGCTTATCCTTTGATCCTATCCCTCCACCAAAGGTGGATCTAAAACCCTATATTGGTAATTAGATAAGAAATACCAACTTACCTTACTTCTCTATATATTCCCAACCTTTTATGTGGTTGGGGGTCGGCTTTTGGAAAGTGATTTTTCCCTTGTGCTACTGCAGTGAGTGGTTATCATCTTATGCATTTAGGGTTATTGGAGGTGCATATTGTGATAAGGAAAGGACAATTAAAGAAATTGGAGTAGCTATTATATACGATCAAATGCTACATATGGTTGTAATCTCCTTCCATTTATATTAATGCAAAAAATTCATTATTTTCCTATATGTGATGTTGTTATTTCATATATTTCAATACCATGTTGATTTATTGAATGAAGCACTTACATGATACTACGTAGATCTTGTAGCTTCTTGGCTTGTGTTACCTGACTATGAAGGTTCTAATTTTGGCATTCGGAGCTGGATTTGGAGCTTCCAAGCTAAGGAAGGAGTAAAGTGTGTGAAGGATTTCAGGTAGGCCTCACTCCATCATTTATTTAGTTTAAGGAAAAGCATTATGTTCCTTGTCTCTATATTGTTCTAAGTTAGCCACCAAACTAAGGGAGATACTTTTTTCCACAATCGTAAATCCTGTATAACAAATTGACGACTCCACTGGGGATTCAAAGTATTCCCTTAGTGGTTTCCTTGTCGACTGTGTTTGATTCCCTCCTTGAAAGACCTTTTTTGTATCATCCAACCAAGAGCAGACCTAGGAAGTGATTTCATTGAGCCTTTTTTGAAATTTTTGTGCCAATTTTTTTTTCCCCGACCCAACACACCCCTTGTGCCTTTGACAGAGCATTGCACCTCACTGCATTAGTGCCTCTTCTGCATCAATGTTGCCCCCTATTTTTTCATAAAGTTTTCCTTGGTTCTTGAGCCTCTCTTTGGTCAAGCTACTTCTAGCTGAACTTCCCTAAGCCTTGAGTGTCTTGTGGTCTCTCTAAAGCCTCCGTTTGGTTTGCATTTGTGTTGTTTGTCTTTGGTAAGAATTGGTTTTGATTTTTCTTTGTTCTTATCATGTGAGCACTTGCAAATTGATTTCATTTGATTGTTGATCACTTGGATGAATTGTTGTTTTAGTCCTCATTCTGAAAAGTGCAATTGAATGAGTAATTCAAGATTTGCATCATAGTTTTATTCATTTAGAAAATTAAGTGTGGTGAAAAGAAAAAATCTTGCATTCACATCTGGGGTTTTGCGTTTGAAATTGGAATTCCCTAGTGTGCAATTGCATATTTTTATTTCATTTTTGAAATAATTCCCCCTCAATTGCCAGGGGGTGGAGGGCTAAATTGTGTATGAGTGTTAATCACCTTTGAGTCGCATCTCTTTTGATTTTTGAAATTTTCACTCAATTTCAATTTGAGTCCTTTGTTCATGAAATATCATATTACGTTTGATTTCGTTGGAATCCTCTTGTGTTTCTTTTGAAGAATTCTCTTGCATGGATCACATTTTCATAGTTATAATTCTTATTTTCATAGTTGGAAAGGAAATTATGCATATATTAAAATTTGCATAGTTTTAAGGGGAATCATGCATAGATTACATTGCATGGTTTGGCATCTTTTAATCCTTTGAATTGAATTGGAATAGTGAAATTGAAATATCTAGTTAGGAAGCTCTTTTTGGTTGCATATTTGATTGTTGCATCATTGTTTGCACATCTTCCCTACAGTAGATAGCTTTCATTGAAATTGAAAAGAGTTATTTTTTTCATATTAGTTGCATCATAGGTTTGTTCAGGTGACATCAATTTTTGAGCCTTGAAACTGAATAATAATTCAAGATCAACTCTAAAATTCATCTCAATTAACCTAAGGAGAATTTGAAACTTAACAACACACATAGAGGTATAGGCTAGAGACTTGTTCTGGCATCATTAAATGTAGGAGATGTCGTTGTTTTCCAGCGTTTCATACCAGGGGTGAAATCTCGTCCCACATAGGTAAGTGTATATGATCATCGTCCATGTATCTATGGGTATATCAGATGGCGCTCCACGGATGATAAGTATATGGGAACACTCTCATCGAACAATTACACATTAGACAACACTACTACGGACTGCACTCCCACGTACCATCACGTATATTTTGGGAGTCCCCAAGAGTTTTCTATCCATCCATAGGTAACCGAGTCTTCTGCTATGTATATCATGATACACCGAACACAACATTCGAGGATATTTCTTGCACATACTTTAAGTCCTAAGTTCACCAAGGTGTATATTATAGTTCATGGTTGCTTGGTAAACCTTTATGCCTAGTTACCCCTTTGTTTTTGTTTATGTATTTAATTTATAAAATCAATTAATTGACCACAGAACAACATCCTCCCCTTGGAACAACTCCTTAGTGGATCTTGGGTTGAGACTAATGGCAACAATTCCAAGGTCTACCAATCAAGGGAACCCCTCTGACAGGAATTCTGGTCCTTTTCCTTCTTTTGGAAATATTGGTGCTCCTTATATGGAAACATCGTCCCTTCCTAGATTCACCATTGGTTTGTTGGTTTGATTATTTTCGACCCCTAAGGTTTCAAATGTCTACAATTCTTCTCAAATAGGTTCTCCTCCACCTAAACAATATCAACATCAAGTTGATCCTTTGCCTTCTTCATTTGTTTTGTCTTCTTCCTCCTCTTCTTCTTCATCTGGTGAAATCTTGAAAGTTAGTAACCAGGTGGACAAGAAGAAGAAGAAAAAGAGGATTAAGAATAAGAAAAATAAGCAGGGGGACAACCAAGCAACTATTGCTACGAACACAACTAGTATGGACAAATCTTCTATTCAGCCCCGTAAATTTAAATTCTCTTGCATGCTATGTAACAGTTACCACCTTCTTAGAGACTGTCTTGGTATTTCCAAGGTATTAGAAGTGTGTTCCACAGGTTCACATTGGCCTTTGTTGTCAACTTCTGGAGATCATGCTAGTGACAAACCTTCAAATAGTGATAGAAAGGTCCATGGGAAAAAGGGTAAAGTCAAATTTCCTTGTAAGTTATGTGAAGGGAATCATCATATTAACCTTTGTCCTTATATGTATGAAGATTAAAAAGTGTTGGAAAACATTATAGCTTCTCATCCACAGCTTCCAGTTGGTTACCGGAAGCTTTCTCCCAATCCTCCACGAGTTGATGAAGTGATTGATCAGAACCCGAATCCAATCAATCCTGCTCTCTCTAAACATCAATCCCATGTGTCTATTTCCAATCAACCATTGGTTGAGAAAATGGTTTACTTGATTCCACCTTAAGTTGATCATACCTTTCGCGTAGAGAGTGAACTTCATATGACTTAGGTTCTTCTCGTTTCTTTAGATTCGAACAAATTGGTGATCCAGGAGGGTCTAGGAGGATTGATCTAAGTGGATCTCTCTAAAGAAACAATGGCATTGAAGAAAGGCTCAAAACTCAAAGTGGAAAATTCTGGATGAACTCAACATCATATCGACATTCTCATCACCTTGATTCCAATGATGTGAACGACACTCAAATCCGAGTTCATATGCAGAAGTTAGAGCAAGTCAAAGTTCAAGTTTGACTTTTCCACGTGGTAGGAGAAGATGGCATGGAAACAGTTATACTGAAAGAGGAGGAACCAAGTGGCAGGCTTCCATTGGGGCCCCACATATCTCATATCGGGAAAACAAAGGTGTGGGTTAAGAATCAACCTCGGCCCAAATATGTTGCGATGCAATCGCATCACATATCAAAAGTGGATCAGAATCAACCCCTAGTGAACCCCTGGTTGCAATGTGATTTATGGCCTATCAAAATTACATAAAACAATGGATGGTTATGATGCGGGTTCAACTAAAAACGATGATTGCAATTTGTGGGGAGGATTTGGACGTGATATTATTACAAGTTGTAGTTTATATCCTTTCGCGTCTGCTAGTTTGCCAAATCGCATACCGTAATGTGATCAGTTCCTTATATGAGAACCATTCCCGACCAATTGATTGTGATTGCAATGGGGTTCTACGGATCCAAAAATATATGTATTTTTGTTAATATATCTATCAGATTTGCCTTTATCACAAAATTTCTCATTGCCTAATGTAAAGGTATAAGGTTTGTCCATTGGTGTTAATCCGTTAAAGCTGTTGTTTGAAGTATTAAAATGTAGTTAAGTAATCAAGCGGAAACATAGACTATGGAACTATATTCTTATGGGTTTCTTTACTATGTTTGAAAATGGTTGTTCCCCACGCACTATTCAGAGACTATGGTTGAAACCAATGGCCTAAATTTATCATTTCAGACTAAACTTGTCATTTGTTTTAAAAATGCCCTATTATGAAGGATTCAGCCACAACAACATATATATATGATTATTTGGGTCCGAAGAAGGGGGAGAGAAGAGAGTAGTGTAGGTTTGCAAAGCAGAGCAGTGGCATCTGCTCGTGGTAGGTGGACAGGACCCTATCTTAGAGATAAGAAGGTTCCGAGAAGGTTGCAGAAGGCCCGATTATCTGAATGGGGTGTTTGGATAGGCATTTTTGCACTATTTTTTGCCAGGACATTAGTGGTGCTATTTATTTCTAGAGATGGGCTTTCCATTGGCAAGCTATCTTCCATATTGGAGGTATAAGGATTTTTATGTACAAATATGATTATACTTCTCTCTTTTCATGCCACTTAATAAAAGAACGCCTCCCCACTATTGAGAAGGTCCTAGAGATGTAGTCCAAATTGGACAAACTCCGTAATCAAATCTCTGTGCCATGATATTTAGTGATGATTTCTCTTTGACTTCATTTTTCATGCTTATGTTTTTATGGTTTTTAAGCACTGTAACTCATGTCAATTTCGATGCATCTATAAGAAAAAGAAATCCTGGATCAAGTGGTGTCATAGTAGGGATTAAGTTATGCAAATTGCATAAGTGCACTAACCAGAGATAGGCTTCAGAGGACGGGAATCTTAAAAAGGATACATGGCGAGTTTTGAGGCTCATGGGGGAGAGATACAACACAATTGCGGTTAGAGTGTGCATGAATGGAAAAGTTGTGCACGAATGATTAAGTGTGCAGCCATGGAGCACGATAGGGGAATGCGTGAGACTTTCCTACGTATGTCCAAGATGGTGGATATTATGTATGTAGCATATGAGAAGCGCAAAGAGGAGGAGACTCAAGGATCCGAGAGTGATATATCACCTACCTCTTCTGGTTCTTTTCAATCATTGTCTTCCTCGAATGCAGAGATTAATCAGAGACTTCAAGAGGAGAATGAAAAATTAAAAAGACTCCAATAGAACGAGAAAGAGGGGAAACAACGACTGCTACATTAGTTGCAAGCAAAGGAGGAAGCCTTAGAAAAGGTGAAAAATTATCCATGTGAGGTAAAGTCTTCCATGCTAAAAATGATTCTTGATGCTGAATTTGTTTCTTTTGAAAATCATACCATAGGAATAGGTTCTAAATTGTTGAAGAGAGTGGGGTATGAAGGAAAAGACTTGGGCATTAATGGCCAAGGCGTTACCAATCCCATAAAGGTAGAAGAATTACCTTGTCGAACAGGACTTGGGTATGTCAGGAGGGAAGCTAAGAAATGTGCTATTACAACCAACGAACCATCAATGATAGATGGTGAGAAGACCTCATCAGATTTTTCCAAATCGATGGTCGAGGTAAAAGATGTCAAAATCCCTTCAGTTTCATCTTCACATAGTTTTTTTTTTTTTGAAAATGTCGAGATACCAATTTCAGGGATAAATATGAGACTCCTTACTAGGACGAGTTATAAGGAAGAAGAACTTGGTGTTAAGAGCCAAGGGATAGCTCAACCATTGGAGGTTGAGAAAATACCCCGATTCGCAAGGTTGGGGTGTAGTGAAGGCCAACACTCAAAGATGTCAGAAGCTTCCACGACATTGTTAAAACCATCAAGGAAAGAGGATGATGGGGACACATTACCATCAACATATGGTAGTATGCATAGCAGAGACAAAGATGAGGCAAGCTCTTATTCCCATGATCATACCAGAGACTGACATAAAAGGTATAACCAGTATCAGTATTTTAATGTTCATTTTGATTACAATCACATTGTTAATAATGGATGTAGATCATGGCATAGAAGGACTTGTAAATTTTGTGGATTGTATAACCATTTTTTTTCTGAGTGCTGGAAGAGAATGACATCACAAAAAAAAGTGAGGCTTAGAAGATCCTCTAAACAATAAGCAAAGAAGAATAAGATCAAGCAGATCTAGAAGGTGAAGGCTCATTGTAGTCATTGCAACAGAGGTTGTCATTAGAGAGCCACATGTTGGAGGCTCCATCTAGAGCAGCATCACAAGGAGAGGAGAATCTGAGAATGAACCAGGCGAAATAATTTTTCGATGAGCAAACGCACCACAGGGAGATGATCCATTCACTTTGATAAGTGAGATATGGTTCTTCTAGGTGTGGTAGAATGTCATGGCCTTATTTTTTCATGTGTTGCATTTTAAATTGTAAAAGTGATCACGTGTTTTCTATCACTTATTGAAGCAACAATGATGCCTGGCCTTATTTTGTATTTCATTTTAAATTGTGGAAGTGATGATGTTTTTTCGATCACTTATTGAAGCAACAATGATGTTTGGCCTTGTTTTAATAGCTGACCATATAGTATGTGTTATAAAATCATGGCAAGTATGCATGCTTGAATCATTTTCATGGTCATAGAGCTAAACATGTAGTTTGCAAGATATTGTACTATAGTTTTGCAGGGGATTCAGGTGTCAGCTCATCACTTATGGCTCCGAAGGACAAAGGTGAAGGAGAAGGAAGGATGACCTGTTAGGACAATTGCGATGCAGATAGAGTACATAATAGTTGTAGATTAATTAATGCTTTTTGGAGGACCAAAATATTCTCTTAGTGGGGAGGATTGATCCAGGAGGATTTAGGAGGATTGATCCAGGAGGATCTAGGAGTATTGATCCAAGTGGATCTCTCTAAAGTACCAGTGGCATCATAGAAAGGCTCAAAACTTAAAGTGGCAGATTTTAGATGAAATCAGAATTAGATCGAAGTGCTTGTCACCCTAATTCCAACGGTGTGAACGACACTCAAATTAGATTTCATATGCAAAAGTTAGAGAACGTCAAAGTTAAAGTTTGACTTGTCCACATGGCAGGAGAAGATGACATGGAAAAAGTTATAGCGAATGAGGAGGCGCCAAATGGAAGGCTGCCATTGGGCCCCCGCATATCATATATCAGGAAAAACAGAGGTGTAGGTTAAGAATCCGCCCCAACGCAGATAGGTTGTGATGAAATCACATTGCATATCACAAGTGGATCAGAATCGACCCTCGGTGAACCCTTAGTTGCGATGCGATTTATCACCTATCGTAATCGCAAAAAACAATGGATGGTTGTGATGCAGGTTTGACTGGAAATGCCGATTGTGATTTTGCAATCGACACAGGACATGATGTTTTATTGTGCTATGTTGTATATTCTCGTCTGGTTCACGGGTACCAAAAAGTATTGCAATGGTTCAAAGCACCGATTTTGATTTGCGGGGAGGATCTGGACGCGATATTCTTACAGGTTACAGTTTATATCCTGTCGGGTCTGCTAGATCACATACCGAAATGTGATCAGTCCCATATATGATAATCAACCCTGACCAAATAATTACGATTGCGATGGGGTTCTGTGGATCTAAAAATCTATGTATTTTGGTTAATAACTCCATCGGATATGCCTTTATCGTAGAATTACTCATCGCTTAATTTAAAGGTATAAGGTTTGTCTTTTGGTGTTAATCCATTAAAGCTACTGTTTGAAGTATTAAAATGTAATTAAGGAATCAAGGGGAAACATAAAATATGGAATTATATTTCGGTGGGTTTGCTTACTATGTTTGAAAAGGGCTGTTCCCCGCACCCTATTTAGAGAACATGGTTGAAACCAACAGCCTAAAGTTATCATTTTAGCCTAAACTTGTCATTTGTTTTAAAAATACCTGGTTATGAAGGATTCGGCCACACTAGCATATATATATGATTATTTGGGTCTGAAGAAAGGGGAGAGTAGAGAGTAGGCAGGTTTTCAAAGTAGAGTAGTGGCACCTTCTCATGGCAGGTGGCCGGGACCTTATCTCAAATATCACAAGGTTCCGAGAAGGTTGCATAAGGCCCAATTATCCGAATGGGGTGTTCAGATAGGCGTTTTTGCACTATTTTCCACTAGGAAGTCAGCGGTGCTATTTTTTTTCTAGAGACGGGCTCTCCATTAGCCAACTATATTCCATATTGGAGGTATAAGGATGTTTATGTAGAAATCTTCTTGTACTTCTCTCTTTTCATGCCACTTAATCAAAGAAGACCTCCCCACTATTGAGCAGGGTCCGAGATGTAGTCCTAATTGGATGAACTCTGTAATCAAATCTTTGTGCCATGATATTATGTGATGGTGTATATTTGTCTTCATTTTTCATGCTTATGTTTTTATGGTTTTTAAGTGCTTTAAATCATGTCAATTTTGATGCATCTATAAGCGAAAAAAATCCTGGATCTGTTACACAATATTTTGTCACGCCTTCTGCACTTCCCTGTGACATACCCTAAAGTGCTCGAAACATGATCATTATACAATATACTCATCAATGTATACAACCCATATCCCTCCTTTATCTTTGCTTGGAGTATCCATGGAGCTTTCCCTGAAGAAATAGCTCTTAAAACCCTAAAATGAGAGTCATCACCCTTATGAAGATCAAAATCGTGATGATCGTCTGTTGCACCTTGTTAAGTTGGCGATGGCATCACTCTGTTCTCTCTCATACTCACGATGGTCTAAAAAATGAAGCTTTCCAAAAAATGATGAGAAGCTTCGTGATATAGAAGCTTCTAGAGCGGTGAGCTAGAGGTGGTTTCACATAGATGAGGTCGAATCCTCCTAATTTGACCTCTTGGTCTCATCCCTATGAGCTACCTCTTTAAGATGTGGGATTAATCCTATCTTTAACTCCCCCTCCTAGCCTATAAATTTCCCCTCTACCATTCCCAAATGGTTGATCTATGTCCATTTGCACCCCTATGTTGAGCTTGTGCTTAGAGGCTATTCATTAGACTTGACAAAGGAGTGTTGGAGAGTTTCTTGGATTGGAATTGGATTACCACTCAAGGAGAGCCTTTCAACATCAAGGCTATAGTTGTAAGCTTCCCCTTTATTCTTTAGATAATAATATAGTTGCTGGTTCATCTTCCGAAGATATATATGTTCATGTATGTATTGGTTTGACATTCCTTGATCAACTAAATAGATTATTATTGGATTTTCTATTGGTTTTGGAATGATTTATTGTCTCTTGGTCATTTGTGTAGGTACATAAGCACTAAAAGAAGCAAGAAAAAGGTCATGACATGAGCAGTTCAAGGATCTCAACAAAGGAAATCGGAATAGCATCAGAGCAAGGTAAGCCTTCTCTCTTGTTCTACTTTTCAATCATAATCTAGGAAGATGTATATTTGAATGTCCCTACAATTGCTATACCCACTCATTGGGATAGAGGGATCGTATCTGTTTGCAGAGAGGATTAACCTTGTCAACAGGATCAATTAGGGGGAAAAATCCCATTCCCACAGTACAAGGGGACAATCCTTCTGTTCCCACAATGAAAGGGTGTAGTTCTCTCCTTCCCACGACACCCCCTCCAAGTAGTATGGTCACTTCTCATATGCCATTTTAGAATATAGTACATGCTTATAATGTCTCCATACCTGACACAATTATAGATGAAGGCACATCTACTAGTATTCTATCCTCAACTACTTGGAAAGATTTCGGTTACCTACTGCTTGTGCCCATTACCCAAAATTTGTTGGCTATTAATAGAGGAACTAGTCAAGTGTTAGGGATCCTTCCTAAGTTGCCTATTACTTTGAGAGGAAAAACTATCTATATCAATGTGATGGTAGTCCAAGGCCCTTTAGATTTTAATTTGCGCCTTGGGTGTGACTATCAACCAGTTTCCCTAAATGGTCCTTATATGCAAGCAATATATCCCCTGCCACACATTAATTATGTGGAAACCTGTTCCATGCCTACATCTATTGATGATCTAGTAGGTGATGTAATGCATCATGTATTGGGGGCATTGGAGCCTAATCTTTCCATTGAATACCTTGATATATATTCCTTCCAGAATGAAGTTATCCCATCTGATGAGAACCTATTTGAAGCCATGGCCTCCTAGAATTCATGATCAAGGTCCCTGGAGCAGAGTTCCTTTTCTTATGTCAAGCTCCTTAAAAAATGAAACAAGTTTCCCCAGAGCAGAGTTATTTTCTTGTGTTAAGGCCTTGAAATTGGGACATAATTACAAGATCAATTTTAAAATAAATCAATTAACCTCAGGAGCATTTGAAACATTAATGATCATACCTAGTGGTCTAGGTTAGAGACATGTTCCGACATCTTTAAAACTTAGCAGCTGTCATTTGCTTCGGCATTAAACAATGGTAGCACAGACTTGTGCTCCCTATACCATTTTGTATATAAAGGGAGATCCCTCTAGGTTGAAATCATCTATCCATAGGAAGCTGAGTCGGATGCATTGTAAACGTGATACACCGAACACAACACTCAGGGAGATTTCTGCACGTATGTCAAGTCCTTGGTCAGTTTATTGGCTAAGGTGTATATTGCAGTTCACAGATACTTGGTAATCCCTTTACCTAGATTCACCTGAGCACTCATTTAATGTTTTTTGACTCTCTAAATTTGAAGAGATCATCGAGCAACTTGTCCTTTCACACTCGCAAAACTATGGAAAGCGACTAGAGTCATGTTTTCACCTTTTTCTCGAATCTAAAAAAATGAAAAGACAATGTTTTTGTTTCTAAAATTTAACTGCCCACGGTAAACATGTCAATCCCAAGAGGTTGCTTCTTAGACCAAATTGAGTAATGCCTTGTTAATTTCAAGATTGTTAAAGCCTTAAGCAATTTGTTTCCTTTCCTTTTTATTGTTTAAGGGAAGCCATCGTGGCTAAACCATTGAGTCCATCTCATATTTCCCCTTCATTTTTTGATACTTAAAGGTCCTCCCAACGAGTTCATCAGGAAATTCCTCAATCGCTTGAGGATCAAGGTGTTGAACTTGGAATTGTTTTGAATATCCAACCTTTTTCGTCTCATTTGCCTCCATCAGCTTCCTGGTCACCACAAGAATCTAATCAAGATTCCTCTGATAATCTTATCTGGACACCCGAGAGTTCGCAGACTCCAGAAAGTCTGCAAAGACTAGTTGTTTATCCACCGAACCCATTGTTTGATCCTGTTGTGATATCTCCACAACGTTCATATAGTCTGTACGATTAGGCTGGTGTTCCTTTGGAGTTATCTCCTTGTACATATTCAGTTCCTCGTCGCCAGTTGTTTCCATCTATGGAGTCAGAAATCGAGATCCCAGTCTCCTCTTCGGGTCATTCAAAATTTTCTGCTACCCACACTCCTCACATAGATGATGAGCAGGGATATGAGTTCACTCCAGAAGGATTTCCTTATATGGGAAGAGTCTTGTCTCTCTCTTATCCTGAGTTTAGTGAGCCCATATTACTGCATGGTTATACCTCTCTAGCTCATTTGTTTTGAGGCACTCTTAGTGCCTCCTCATTATATCAAATTTCCATCTGGTCTTCCGATGCTTTGCCTATGTCAGATTCGTTCATTCAGAACATGATCTCTTGACTGATTGTGCAAATTGTAGTCACTTCAGTTCTGGTTCAACCTACCATTCCATATAAACCTGTTTCGTCATTTCGAATGACTCTTTTGGTTCAACCGACTATCTCAGGTCAGGGCTCGGTAAGTTCTTCTATCCCTCCAACAAGTGGACATACTGTGCCACCACCTACGGGGAAAGATCCGAATATTCCCATTATGTCTGGAAAAATAATTGTGAGTGGATTACAAACTCACATGGTTGGAATGAATAAACCCTTTTACGACGCTATTCCTAACCTCGCTGGTCCATCTGGGTCAGGTAGCATCCAATACTAACATCCATATATTGCTAAGGTTCCATTCCAACCGGCTTATGTCCCATATGGTTCACAAGCTATGGTAAATCTACCTTACATTCCTCAAGCTGGGCCTTATGTTCAACATGGCCAATCCATTGTGCTTGGTGGATATGGCTAGATCTCATTCGGGAACTACCAATACCCTCAGGGTATAACCCCAGGAACTGTCTAGATACCCTTGCAGCAATAAGGACAACCATTGTAACAGCAAGGGAAACCTTCGCAGTAGCAAGGACAATCTTTGCAACAGCAAGGGAAAGCATTGCAATAGCAAGGGAAAGCATTGCAGCAGCAAGGGCAAGCATTGCAACAGCAAGGGCAAGCATTATAGCAGCAAGGGCAAGCATTGTAGTAGCAAGGAAAACTTCTACAGCCCAAAGGGAAACCTTTACAATAGCTGCAACAATTGTTGCAACCACAGATGCATTTTGTTCAGTAGTCCTCCCAACGTTTGTCCTCGCAAGGGCAACCTTTGTAGCTGTAGGGCCAACCTTTACAGGAGCAAAGTCGACATTTGCAACAATAAGGTCATCCTTGACAACATCAAGCCTTATATGTGTATCAACAAGGTCAGCCTTTACAAGGTCAAGGTAAACCCCTGCAACATTAGGTTCAAAATCCTTACGTCCAGGGTCAGCAGGTTCAATAACCTTATAACTCGTATGCCATGAACAATGCTCATCAGCGGCATATGGTAGGGCAGTATCAAACCTACCTAGGACTGAATCCTCCTTATGGGAAAGGTAACCCTCAGTGGGGACAAAATCAGATTCCATACGGATAAAATCTGCCATTATGGGGGGAAAATCCTTACCAACAAGGATGGACTATGCAGTTTGGGTCTCCTCAAAGTCCCTATATGCTATTTAACACGAAATTGCCTTTCTTGGCTATGTTGGAGCTGCTTGATGTTTTGAGGCTCATGAATGATCCCATTCTTCATTTTTCATACTGGCCTCCAGTTCCAACAAAGATTCTGAGTGATTTCCCCAAATTTGAGGGGAAAGCGAAGGAGGATCCACAATATCACGTCATGGCATATCACATCTAGTGCTCCTCCAATTTGTATGTCGATGATTCTATCCATCTTCTACTCTTTCAAAGGAATCTCACAGGTGTTGCCACTAAGTGGTACATCGAACTGCCTCGAGGTACCTATGGTGACTTTAACTCTCTTACTATGGATTTCCTCACTCATCTCCAGCTGTCGGTTCGCTATGAAACGGACACGCAATTGCTTACACCACTTAAGCAAGACACCACGACCCACATTTCTGATCATATCCATGAATGGAGAAGTAGACATTTCCTCATCAAGTTTGAGATTGCTGATGAGTTGTTGATAGAATGGTTCACAAAATCATTCGTTAGCAAAATTGCTAAGGACATAGCCATGGGTGGATGTGTTACTGAAGAGAAAGCTATCACCGGTGCCCAATATTTAGACTTAGTCTATTCACAGTCTGGCACATTGTATGATATGTTACCTGATGCTCTGAGAGCATCATCAGGTTTGATAGCCTCGAAGTCTCCGAATACACCACTTGTTGACGATGTGATTAGTTCTGTGTCTTGAACTCTCGCAAAATCTTCTTCGAAGCAGAAATCGGTCTCGAACACTATTTCCACTAATCCCTCTAAGAATTCATCCAGTCCTGGTAAAAACTCTGAGGTTCATGATGTCCAGTCTATTGCAGCAGATAAATCCTCTAAAGGTAAAAAGAAGGGCAAAGGTAAGGCCAAAGCCGATGCCCCAAAATGTGACCGTCCTAAATTATCTATTGATGATGCTTCTCGAAGAAAGCCAAAGTCTCCTTGCCTCATTTGTGAGGAGGATCATTACACTAAGGATTTTCCATGATGATATGAAGTTAGTCTCTTACTGAAAGGGAGTCTAGTTGTCTTAAAAGAACCCTTTCCATCACAGTAGACCCAATTCGTGGACCAACCTCAGTCTTCTACTTCCTTAGGTTCCCAACTGTTCATGATGCAAGGTTCATCACCTATCTCGATTGCTACTCGAACCAAGGACTATCAAGCTATGTCTAAACGGACAATGGAGAAAGAAGTCGTTGATACTCCTTCTACTTCTACTCCATCCTCTTCCGGTCCACTCCATATCGAGCACCCTGACAGTGAGTCCTTCATCCGACCACCCCCTAAAGGTGTTATTCAGAAGGCATCTTTCAATCCGAATGCTAGAGTTATGCAACATTATAATATTGTTTAGGATTTAGCTCAGGCACCTTTGACGATGTTTGCCTTGGAGGTTCTTCAATCCTGTCCAATGCAGCAGAAGTCACTGTTGTCTGCTATAGGTGCTATTGATCCTTCTGATTCAAGTATGATTACTTTAGATCTAGAGAATCATGTACCCCGTCTTCCTCAGTAGATTGCATTTTTGATCTAGGTCCTTATAAAAGGAAAGACAATTCATAGAATGGTTATTGATGAAGGCGCTCTGCCTGCATCATGTTAGTTTCATGTTGGAAGCCCATTGGCTCTCTTCCTCTTAATCAG
Organism: Pinus taeda; assembly: GCA_000404065.3. Taxonomy (NCBI): domain Eukaryota; kingdom Viridiplantae; phylum Streptophyta; class Pinopsida; order Pinales; family Pinaceae; genus Pinus; species Pinus taeda. The sequence goes on along the minus strand of APFE030493472.1, from coordinate 83,111 downwards.
TCTCCGAACACCTTGGAAGCCTTTGATGGTAGAGGTTCATGACCATATGGTATTCTCACGAACTTACCAATTACATTAGAAAGTAAAACCATTTAATTAGAAGTAGAAGTTATAGATGCCAATCTCAACTACAACCTTCTTCTCGGGCGAAGCTAGACTCATGCTATGTTTTGTGTGGTGTCTTCTTTGTTTCACATACTTCGTTTTCCTCATGAAGCAAGAATAGTAACAATTGATCAACTGTCTTTATTTTATTCTGGTTCTTCCAATGGTAACGTTCCTTATATGGGAAATACTGAGATTCCTTACGATAGTGTGGGGGTAGGTCTCTTTAAAGACTCTGGCTTAATGCGTACTTTTACTCTCCCGCCTCTAAATGTTCATTCAGTCAATATGATCTCGGATTCTATGGATCCTTGGATTATCCCTACTGAAGATAAAATTGACTCATTTGGCGATGCTATGCCTTTAAGTCCATTGGAGATAAATTATCAAGAAATTATTTTAGCTTCGATGACCACTTCATAAAGTCATATTGTCTTCAATATGAACCTGGGCACTTATGTTCCATCACCTTGGCTTGGTTCTTAGGATTCTTTGGATCCCTTGAATGAGATATTCCCCACCGACGAGAGTATAATGGAGGTCAGGTCTCTGGAGGAAGTTCCATGGAATAGTCTACATCATCGTTCTTCATTTCTCCCTTACCTCGATGAGATGCCTTCTTGTTCTGAAGCATCTGTTTCTCCTTCTCCTACACCTCCACTTCAGACACCTATTTGGGTAAATGAAGTCTTGTTGGAGGGTAATATGGGAAACATCAGTGCTACGATGCCTCTTGACATTTCCATTAAACCAGGGGTTTTTGAGAACATCCATATTGAGGAAATGCCTGGTATCGATCCAGCCATAGTGGTGCATGAGATCCCAAAGATCCCAGCTTATGTTGGTGCTAAGCCTGTTCAACAACAACTTCACCCTGTGCACCCTCAAATGGCTACTGCTATCAAAGTAGAAGTAGAAAATATTTTGAAAGAAGGTTTCATTTACCCTATTTCATTGATCGATTGGGTATCCAATGTCGTCTGTATTTCCAAAAAGCAAGGTACGAAATGTGTTTGTCTTGATTATTGCGATATCAATCACGCGTGTCCTAAGGAAAATTATCCTACTCCCTTTATCTACTAGATCATCGACGAATGTGTGGGGATTGATATTTTTTCTTTCACGGATGGATTTTATGGCTATAACTAGATTAACATTTCACTCATCAATCAACATAAAACAAACTTTATCTGTCCCTAGGTTACTTTTTCTTACAAAAAGCTTCTTTTTGATCTAAATAATGCTAGCGCTACCTTTCATCAAGAAATTTCCTATGCATTCCATGACATTGGACACATTGTTCAGCCATACCTCGATTAATTTCCTGCTCATTTGGCTAAGTGGCATGACCATCTAGATCACTAAAGAGATATCTTTTTACAATGTCAACATTACAATATCTGTCTCAGTCCACACAAGTGTGTGTTTTGTGTCGAGTCTGGTCGACTCTTAGGTTTTTTGGTGTCTCGTGAAGGTATCAAGATTGATCCTTTGAAATTTGAGGCCATTATCAATCTACCCCCTCCATCACTGTTGCAATTGCAGAGTTTGCAAAGAAAAGCTAATTTTCTCCTTCAATTTGTCCTGAATTACGCCGAACTTGCCAAAGGTTATACTTGATTACTTAAGAAAGGGATCCCTTTTATTTGGGATGAAGTTGTGAAAGGATCCTTCGATGCTTTAAAGAAAGCCCTAATTAATGCTCCTTTACTACATCCCCTCGATTATCGTTGCGATTAATTCCTGTATTTGGCTGCAAATGATATCACTATTGCTATGGTGTTAGTTTAGGATGAAAATGATGACAACAAGCACGTGGTTTATTATCTAAGCTAGAATCTTCTTGATATTGAGTCTTGCTATGCTCATGTCGAGAAGCTTTTTTTTGTGGTGGTTCATGCTGGCCAAATATTTCAACACTATTCCTTTTATGGAAAACCACCGTGATTTCTGATTATGACTTGTCAGTTTCTTGGGGGAAAATACTCCAGATGGATTGTCATCCTGTAGGAGTTTGATTTGGAATTTACTATTGTAAAATCAGAGAAATCGCTTGTCTTTGTTGAGTTAATAGGTGCTCTTCCATCTGCAAGCACCCCAACCAATTTCATTGAGTAGATACTTGATGAAACTTTGTTTCAAATTAACACTCTTGACCCCTAGTATGGAGACATTTTTGTTTATCTCCAAACCCAGACCTTCCGATATGAGTTGTCCCGATCAGACTTATGCCACATCTGGCGTCAGTCCCAACCCTATTAGATCATTGATGATACATTCTATCGGGTCGGTGTGGACTCTATCCTTCGCAGATGTATCACACTTGAAGAGGCTAAGCGGGTCTTAAATGATTGCCACTCTAGTGCCTATGGTGGTCATATATCTGGATATTCCACTTCTCAGAATATCTTTTGCACTGGTTATTTTTGGCCTTATATCTTTAGAGATTGCATTCTAGCTTTTCAAAAATTCCATGAATGTCGAAATTTCAATCGCAAGTAGCGTGCCCCACCCACACCCCTACACCCAGTAATTAGCATTGGCCCATTTTCCAAATGGGGCATTGATTTCATGACATGTAACCCTCGCTTGACTGGGGGGAATGGTTATATCATCATCGCCATCGAATATTTTACGAAATGGGCCAAGACGATGCCTACATACAATGCTAATGATATTACTACCACACAGTTCCTCTTTAACCATGTCATCACACATTTCAGTGTCCCTCAAGCTATCATGATTGACCATGGATCACATTTTTGTCAGCACATGTTGGCGGAGTTAACTACTCAATTGGGCCTTGGACATGATAGCTCATCTCCATATTATTCGTAGGCCAATGGTCAAGTTGAAGCAGTCAATAAGGTTTTGATTACTATGCTTCAGTGTACCATTGAGAACCACATAAAATATTGGCATTTAATTCTCTTCTCAACTCTTTGGGCTTACCGAACTTCTGCTAAGACGACCATTGGATTCACTTCATTCTAGGTGGTGTACGGTTTATAGGTAACTCTTCCAATTGAATTTGGAATCCCTTCACTTAAGCTAGCTATCGAACTTCTTCCAAATACCTTGCCTGAAGAGGAGTGACTACTACATCGGGAGAGACTCAATGAGACTCGTCGCATTGCCGCGATAGTCACCAAAGCTCAAAAGAAATCGGTCAAAGCTCATTTTGACCAAATTGTTTCTCCTTGCACTTTCATTGAAGGTGACTTGGTCTTCTTTACGATCAAGCCAAAAATAAGTTTGGGGCAGGCAAGTTCGAACACATGTGGCATGGGCCTTGTACTGTCAAGTGTGTCTTACAAAAAGGTGCCTATGAGCTATGTGATTATGAGGGAAATTCATTGTCATAGCCCCTTAATGGGATTTACCTCAAAAAGTATTATGCTTGAAATCCGTATGATAACTTTTGTACATTAGTGTGTTAATTAATTAGTGTGCATTTTGATTTTTGGTGTGTTTGTTTGCTTTGACTATGTTGGATTGAGGGGGCCTGGCCCAGGTTCAACGTTAGTTAACCAAACAAATTCCCACACTACTAGCCCTTTTGGCATCAGCCCATGGAACGCGGACTGAAGTCTCAGCCGAAGCAGTATGGGGGGATGCTGGAACTAAGTTTCCGCACCCTTGAGATGGTTGTGATGTCGAGTTATCCCGGCTATACCTGCCTATGCATAGATTGCTTAGCCCTTTGTTCCACCATTCAGTACCTTCACAAAAGGATACAATCTTCTTTCGTGCAACCCTAACCCGGGGCTGATATACTTTCGCGTTACTATGGCAGCAAACTGTGATATCTCCCGAACTAGGCTAAGTGTCTTATCTTATTAACTGATCTTAGTTAGCTTCGTGTAAACGAATGTTCTTACTTGCATTTTCTTAACCAACACATTTACATACATTCATGCATCATATAATCATTATAAGTGAAATTCATACCCAATATAACAGATGCATAAAAAGGAAATAAAGATGCAAAAATTATAGAATCCTTCTCTTTATTGATAATTCTGGACAATTACAGACTTGACTCGCCCTGCGCACTTAGCTGCAGATTTGTATGCCTCTGCGCACTCAGCTGTAGAGCCTCTACCTATGCTACAACCAAAACTTAGACTTCTACATTAGAGCTATCTCTCATACATGTCGATGCTTTCTTAATGCCTCTAACTCCTTACAACTTAGCTTATAATCGACATTACATTTCCAAAATAAGGGTGGACAACCCTATGACTCTTTAACACCTATGCACTCCGCGACCACAAAATGCGGAGTCTTTACATTTGGATTACAAAATTGGACCAAAATATGGGCTTTTAGCCCCAAAGTGACCCTTAGGGGATCCCATGCCCAACAGGCCCCCAACACAAACATTGTGACTTGCCCTCGAGTCACCTCTGTAGGTGAGAAGATCTTAGCGCGAAGACCTCCCATCTCTGTTTGGATCACCGCAACTTCGACACCACACTGAGCATCTGTCTACTAGACTTCTTCTACTCGCTGTTTGGTGACTGCCACTAAACTGCTACCCTGAATTTTCTACTGAGCTGCCTGTAGTTGCGTGAGCTTTCCTTCAATGGAGGTTTTGATCATATAAGCATCGTCTATCCATGGCTGTAGGCGCGTTTTTAAGACCGCTTCTTTTTGCTGAGCGATATCCACATGTTCCTTGAGTGCCTTTGCCTCCTGCATTCGTACGAGCCTCTGTGTGAAGGCGACTATCTACGCAGTCCCTTTGACCTTGTCATACTTTTATTGTAGCTCATGCGCCTATGTCTCGAGATGCTCTACATTTGGGTCCTCTTGTAGGGTGGTTAGGACCTTGAATGGTTGTTCAAAAAGCTGCATGCAGTCTACTACTACACTATCAGCTACCACTGTTGTTGTTGTAATAGTGGTGGTATATTGTTCCCTGACTTCTGGCGGAGTTGAAGGCTGAGCCCTCAACTGCAATTATGTGATCTGCAGGTTCAGCTTCAGATGAACCCTGGCCATCTTTGCTCGAGCGTCGTGTACCCTTGTGGCTAACTTTCGGACGCATGGCTCTACCGGTTCTTCTGCTTGAATGTTCAACTTCGGGACCATTTGGTAGGCTTCCTCCACTACCTGCATTATTTTCTGATTCTGCTCCACTTTCTCGTTGTGCTGTAGGCCCAACTGCTCAATGTTGATGCATTGCTTGCTCATCACCTATAGATCGCGACTCTCTCGAGTCCAAAGTTCCATGGTGACTCCATCCTGTAAGAGGTAGAGCATCTCTCGAGGGAGCATGTCCATGGGCCTATCGGCCTTATTCTCTGTAGTAAGTGCCCCTTATGGTAGCACTATCATTTTGGTCACCCTTGTGCACAACATCTCCTCGGTAGCTGAAGTGTTGTTCGCAAGGCTAGTGGACATTGTGCCAGCTTGTGGAGTGTGAACCTGCAACTTCTACAACTCTGTCCAAAGAGCGTAATTGCTGCTTCTCTTCAAACTATTGACAGGCCTCCGCGGTGACATCCCTCACTGTTTCTCCGATATCGTACAAATCCCCCTCAGTGAGGGTGATTGGGTCTAAGGATGTTTTTGAAGCTTTGGTTTCTTCCACAATGATGCCTTGTCTTGCGGGTGTGGACGCTTGAGTTGGGTGGACATCGTCTGTGGCTTTGCACTGCCTTGCTCTTTCAGCTCCTCCATTCTGCCTCAACCCCAGGCGAAGGTGGCTTCTGTCCTTCGCGCGCTTCTTCTCTTGTCTTTGGTTGTTCTTCCACTTTCGCGGTGTCGCGCACTGCTCGGCCCTTAGCCTCCGATTCCTCCTTCCTATGCTTCTCAACTAGCTGTGCTATTCAGAGCTTTGTTTCTTCCTTATTACACTACGTGGTGGAATTGTCCATTTCCATTGCAGAGCCTGCTGGAGCGCGCCACTCCGGTTGCCAAGACTTGAGGACTGAAAAGATCACATCATCAGTTGCCAGGTATGGTAAGTTATGCCATGTCTTTGCTGGATCCTTCCATGCCCTAATAAAAACATGGTGGAAATCCTCTTTGAACTCTACAAAGCTCTGCAAACTGGCATATACTATGGGCGACAACTGTGGCTTGTGATTGATCCCCATCTAGTTACTCATCTCCATTAAGACCCAAAAGATCTTGCTTTCTTTTATGCACTACGCATCCTTGGTCACTGACAGCGAAGCATACTTTGTTGCCTCTTGAAGGTTTGGCGCGACCAAAGGGAATTGGCCGCCTTCTGGAAGCTCCCATGCCACAAGTATGATCGACAATAGGAACCATGCGTAGTGAAATGTTTTGCCCTACTCCGATGCCTCGTGACAGTTCGCAGGGAACTCGTCGCAAAGACAATTTGCCCATTTGAACAGGACTCCTTCAGTGCATTGGGTCACTAGTACAATCACAGGTGCAGGCACCTCATCCGCGTGGCACTTCTGCATCACCTTCCCTGCTAGTATTTGCGTTACTACCTTAACTATAGGGTTTTTAATACTAGATATGGAATATCCTCACTTCTTCTTCTCCAACTTGAATTTCTTCTTCATAGCTTCTGTGAGGGCCAACTCGCCACCTTTTCCTTCTGAAATATTGGTTAGATCCTCCCCTTAGTAAAGCATCTGTGTAATATGATGGATTAAGTGGTCTGTGATGGGAATGGGCTCCTCTAGCCACAAACACCCATCATGCGCCAAGCATATCAGCTGCCTGATGATGAAGACGATCACTGGGGTGTGGTGGTAGTGTGGCACCTAGAGCATGTTAAGCAACTTGACTTTCTCTACACCCTTGAGCCAAGTCTGTGGTTCCAATTCAATTGCTCCAGTAGTCACGTCAATCCATCGGCGCATTAGCTTCTTAGTCGCTACATGGGGGAAATTCTCGTGATCTGCAAGGTCCCAATCTGCAAATTTCAATACAGGAACTCGTCCTAAGTGCGGCTCCTAAAAAACAATGTCATCTCGAAGCAGCGAAGTTTGGAGGGAGGTCTTGCTCTCGTCTATGTCCTTCGACACCTTGGCTTTGCCCTTGCGTGGAGGAACATATTCATGTAACGTGGTAATAGGGTCTGCACCTTGGGTTTCAGCTTCCATTTTCATGTCCTACTCATCCACCAGGATTTCTTCAGATTCTTCCTAGTCGGCCTCCAGATTAATGGCCTTCCCCCTTTCCTGCATGGTAAGTTTGCTCCTCTGTGGGTTTCTTAGTGAGACATGCATCGGGATCATAGCTTGCTTATCCTTCTTAGGTCCCAATGTTCTGGGTGATTTAGGGACCTCAACTATCACTCCGACACTCTCTGGGCTTCTACTACTGCAATTTCCTACGTGGCTTCCTTAGGTGTCATCATCATTCTGGTTAGGAGGTCTTGCGTCTCCTTCAGCAATCTCTCAAACACTGAAATTGCTCTCAACGCGTCAAAATTTGAAAGGTTGATAGCACAACAACTAAATTTTTAAAATGCCAAGTGTTTTTAGCTGGATAGCCACTTGTAATTTATAGGGCTTTCTGAATTCAAATCCGACCATTCCCCCCACATTCGGCCCATTAATGCTATATTGGAGGCATATTTTCAAGAATGTAACCCATAAATTTTGCCTTAAATGCCTGCCACCCACTCCATTTGGCCTCAAACCGACCATCAAATCGTGAATAGTGACTTTACTGGTCACTTTCCGGCAGACCTGCGCGCTAGCGTAGCTGTCTTCACATTGTCGTAGACCCTGTGACACTTCGCTGCTTCGCGCAGTCCTAACATAACGTAGCTCCCCAATCTAGGTAGTGTAGTTTATAGTCCTGTGCCTCCTTTTAGTTGCCTAGAGCACTAAGACTCTGCTACTTTCATATAATCACATGGATAGATCACCTATGTATGGCTTCAAGTGACTGCCATTCACCTTTCTTGGGAAGCGTTCTCCATTTAACTTGACTAGTTGTACTGTGCCATCTTCGGTAATCCCCTTAATAACATAGGGCCCTAACCAATGCATCCTGAAATTTTCGGGGTATTTATCAAACTTACTATCATTTAACAAAACTAGGTCGTTTACCTTGAATGTGCACAACTTGGTGTGTCAGTCATGCCACGCTTTTTCACGCTGCTTCTAGACCTGTTGATGAAATCCAGCCAAATATCTCTCTTCTTCAAGCTCATCTAGTTGTGCAAGCCTCTCTTCCAGGGCTTCACGACCCATCATACCTGTGAGCATTGATATGCATAGAATAGGCTGATGTATTCCATAGGCATTACGACTTCTACACCATAGTCAAGCCTAAAAGGAATTTGTCCCATCAACATCTTGCAAGTCGTTCGTTAAGCCCATAATACTGTAGGTATGTGTAGGTCCCAATCACTTTTCTGAGCAAGACATAACTTGGTCAGTGTGTTTTCAAGCACTTTGTTGAACACCTCCACTATCCCATTAAACTGTGGGTGATAAGGTGTGCTCTTTTGGTGATACACCTAAAATTCCTCCGTTAGCGCGTTGATCATCTCATTCAGGAAGTGTGTACCACGATCACTCATCAAGATCTTTGGACATCCAAATCATGTCAGTACATGCTAAAATAGGAGCTTCGTAGTAGTCATGCCCGTGCAATCTTTCACTGGTTGTGCTTCTACCCAACGAGTCAAATACTCTGTCGCAGTGATGATGTACCTCGTGCTTATCTTCCCTTGAGGTTGAATGGGTCATACAAAATCTATTGCCCACTTTTCGAAAGGTTGCAACGTCATTTGTGGATTCAAAGGCATTTCATCCCTCCGCAATGGTCTGCTTATTCTTTGGCATACATCACATGCCATGCAATATGCTTTTGAATCCTAACGAAGGGTTGGCCACCGCAACCCTATGCGTAGAATCTTCTGCGTGGTTTCTCATCCTACATAATGTCTTCCTGCAACACCCCCATGAGAGTCCACGATGATTCTGCTTCATTCAAAATTAGGTACATACCTTCAAAATATTTTATCATTCCCCATCTTATATAGATGCCCAATAATGAGAGAGAAGTCTGCCGCGCACACGACTAATTCCTTATTTTGTTGGAAAGAGTATCCTTCTAGTGCAGTTCTAGTTGTTAGAAAGTGTATTATATCCTCGAAATTTCCATTTGTGATGTGCACAACAAAGAGTTGTGTGTCAGGTAATCCTTCCTCCAAATTAGTAGGTTCCTCCCATGTTTCGATGTGCGACAAATGGTCTGGTCCCACATTCAATCATCCAGGCTTCACAACAACTTCAAAATTGTACTTTTGGAATGATAAGAGCCATCTGCAAATTTCCCCCCCAACATAGGCTTATTGACTAGGTACTTTAGCGTGGAGTGATCTGTATACATCTTAAAGTGGTCTCCTAGCAAGTAGTGTCGATACTTCTGGAGCACATATACCATAGCTAGCCACTCGTGCTCAGTGGTGGAATAATTCTTCTCTAATTTGGATAATATGCGGCTTGCGAACACGATAGTGTGGTCCAAGCCTTCTCTGCCATCCTATGTTAGTACTACCCCTAGCGCTATACATGACACCTCGACATGTACATGAAAATCTTTCTTCCAGTTTGGGAAGACTAGAATTGATGCGATTACCATCTTTTATTTCAATATATCCAAGCTTTTCTTACAGTCATCGTTTCGGTAGAACGTGACATCCTTCTTTAAATTTTTTTCCATTGGCTCGATGATCTAGGCATAGCCCTTGATAAACTTTTTGTAATATCCCGTGTGCCCTAGAGTAGCACACAACTATTTCACACTCCTCGGCATTTCCAAGTTTAGAATCACCACGATCTTCATGAGGTCTACCATTAACCCTTGTTTGCAAACCACATGCCCTAATAAGTTCCCAAAAGGAACACAAAACAAACACTTCTTGAGGTTGAGCACAATCTGGTATCTTCGACAGGTATCCAACATCAAGCGCAAGCTCTCTACATGACGCTTAACCAACCCAAATATAGTCCAGTCATCAAAATAGACCTCCAGGAACTTATGAATAAATTCCTTGAATGCCGCAACAACCACGTGCAAATAGATAGCAGGCGCATTCTTCAATCCAAACGACATTATAATATATTTAAAGCAACATCACTCAGTCATGAAGGTTTGTCTTGCTCCTATCCTCCAGCGTGATTTTGATTTGGTGGTACCCAGAGAACCCATTAGTGAAAGAATATGCTTCCTAACCACCTACATTGTCCAACAGTTCATCCCTGAATGGAGTTGGGAAGGGATCATGCACACAAGTGTCATTCAGTTTTCTGACATCCACACATATCCTTATCTCATCCTTCTGCTTCTTCTCTTGCACCACCATTGGGCTTGCCCTGTCAGATTCCTCCACAGGCTCAATGATGCCTACTGCTAGCATTTTGTCTAGCTCTAAGTGTACCTTCTCCTTGTATTCCAGGTTTAGATAGTAAGGCCTCTACTTGATTGGCTTTGTGTTGGGCTTTAACATGATCTTCATCACTCCTAGATCTCCGATTATTCCTTTCAAATCCATAAACTTGGTCGGGAATAAGTCTTGATATTCGTGGAGTAATTCAACAACCTTATCCACCGTCGCGTCGTCCCGGTAGTCTCTAATCTTTGTGAATTTGGGTTCTGCCTCCGTACCAATGTTCACTTATTTAGTTTTCACTGATGTAATTATATCAAGGTTCTCAATCTATTGTCCTTGAACTTCGCCGTGGCCTTCTATTTTTGGAATGTCAATCTTTCACAGATCTTCGTCCTCCTCTTCAGTAGTTACATTATAATATTCTAGCACACGACTCAACTGAGTAGCCCATTCAGGCTGAATCAGGTCTAAAGGATCCTTCGGTATCCTAAAGATGGCTGCTTTCACCTCTTGTAGTGCTTCATCAATACTGTCAAATCCATCCTCAAAACTGAATGTCATCATGAATCCTTCACTCAGGATATCCCATTCACTTGTCCCATGGCAGAGCTCTGTTTCTATATACCAATTCATTGGGATAACATCTAGGGTATGACCATATAGGTGCACCCTCCCAGGTTGAGGCTTTTCTCCATAAGCCTGCGTCCATTTGGCCAGATGTGCACACGAATCATCCTACCCATCGTACTTGTCTATCAGTCGCATCTTAGGCTTCCCAAATCCTGTTCTCATCATCCTCCTATATTTGTGCCAATCATCAAAGATTCCCTTGTGCGTACCCTAGGATATTGTGGGTGTAGCGTGAAGTACTCAGTCCAAGGCCTGGAAGCATTGCTTTTCTAGAACCTCCCTTTAAAATGCATCCAAAAAGGTATCTACCTCAGTTAGACCATCATAAGTAGGCATATTTTTTATCTCGGACAACACACAACGCAATGAACGGGTCATCATATTGCAATTCAATGTAGTTACTTTGTGTAACCGATTCTGCCAACATTTTTTTTCTTCGTCGAAATTTGAAGTTCAGGAACTCTCGCGATCCAATGTAATCCACTCTTCTGCGGTGGGATTCACCCAGTCTTGGTCTTGCACTGTTATCTTATAAATGCAATCCAGATCATCATCACTCTCATAGTCGTGGAATGGTTCCGTATAGCGTGATCCTTCAGTAGGGTCTAGGGGTATTATTACTCGCAATGATTTCTTCTCAAAGATCATTATTCGCTTCTTCATATTAATTACCCCATTCATATCAGTAGCCAAGTCAATTCCCAGGAGTGCAAAGTAGGGACTGTTGTCATCCACAATCTCCATTACTTCAAAATCTGCCAGTGCGATCACTCCCTCAATATCCACGCTCACTCCCCTAACCGCCCCATGGGTATGATTTTCTGCTGATTCACCATCCTTAGGTGAATCAGAGACCATTGTAGCGCAGGTCGCCCCATTCGCTCCCAAGTCCGCTTCGGTAGGACATTTGCATTTGACCCAAGGTCCAAAATGACCTGATCCATTTCATACTCTCCTATTTGCACAGTCCGTCTCATCTCCCATCCTGTCCTTGTCTTATGCTTGCCAATCTTTTGCACTACGTGCAGTTCACCTGAGACGGTTCTAGCGCATCTATTGATGAGTTCTTGTAGCCCTTTTCTAGCCTTACTGTCACGCAGTAACTTCATACAGGTTTACAGGAAATTTGTGAGCATAGAGGGGTCCATTTCTGGCTTAGACTTTTCTTTTCTTCCTGAAGTGGAGGCCTTAGTGAAGCTCTTCTTAGCTTCCAAGAAGGTTTCCTAAGCGCACTCCTAATCAAGCTCATCCTCTTTCGCCCGGGGCTTGCGAACCCATGTACTGTCTTCTAGCTATTTCCCTTGTCATCTCCCATCACAATTCCACTCCAGAGCACTATATTTACATTCAGATCTTCCTCACGCAGCTCAGACCTCATCATTTGCAGTTTCTGAGTTTAGGTGGTAGCGCCCCTTTGTCACATATCCTAGTTATCAATGTGGGACAATCCTCTGTTTCATGATCAAAAAACATGTAATACTTGCATGACGAATGCATTGGATTAGTGCAGTCAAGCGAATAGTGTCCTCGTCCTCCATAATTGTAGCAAATCAATTGTCCTCGACCTCTACCAGGTCCTCCTCTACCTTGGCCTTGTTCGTGCCCTTGAAATTCTGTCCGCGAAAACCCTGCATTCTGGTTAAGGGGCCACGTTTCGGTCTAAACCCTATAGGCAGGAGTTCTATCCATCATCAATTCATAGCTCCTACAAGTACGCTCATCATATCCTACCGACCTACAAAATTTGTAGAACCCGATGCTTGCACATACTTCTATAGCAAGTGACAATTGTCTGTGGCATGTTTTTTGACTACTTGATAGATAGCGCACCATAAAGCAGGTGCCACGCTAGGTCCTGCTTGAGCTTCCAGCCTTAAAGGCATTGGTCCTCCTCTTGCAAGGTAATTTGTGAAGACTGGGTAGTGATCTTTGTCATGACCCTAACTCTTGCATTTCAAGCACCATACCTCTTCGCATACCTCTGGTTGAATCGTCATTTCTTGCTTCAGACTTTGCATCTCAAGGCACAGATTTTTTAGCTGCGCATGGATCTATTGGACTCCTAGATTAGGATCTTACATCAGAGTCTCATGTAATCCTATGGAAATATCAAAGGCCTCTACCTGAGTGGTTATCTTCTGCTGTGACAACGCACTCCTTAAGTGTGGTAGTACCGAAGCCACAAACCACTCGCGATGTTTTCCATCTATCAAGTTCATGTTGGCTTCGTGAATCATACATTTCAGCCTCTGATCCAGTTCCCAAGGCGTCTCACCTAGTTGCATCACGATCTCTTTGAATCCCACAATCGACTGCGCTTTAGATTTAGGCATGCTAAATTTCCTATTTAGTGTTGCTTGAATGTCCACTACTCTAGCATTCAGGTTATCATTTGAGTACTTAATATACTAGGTGAGCGTGCGATCCTGTAGAGCGCTAACCAATGTCACTTTCTTTATATGGTCATATGTAACACCTTGAGATTCCCATACAGCCCTCACAATGAACCAAAATTGGTCTGGGTCCTCATTTCCCAAGCCTTTGAACAAAGGCAACTTCACTGTGTTTGCCATACTGAATCGTGGTGGAGGTGGAGGTGGTACGGGTGAAGTTGGAGGTGATGGCGATGAAGTCGGTAGTGGTGTGGGTAGAGGTGGTATTCACGGGAATCCTTCTTTTATCAACTGAATAGCACTTCACAGAGAGACCTTCGCGATCCATTCTTTGTCCCCTTATGGAGGTGAAATCAAGGGGCTATGGTCTAGACCTTATTTCCTTTACTTATGTAAAATCTTCTGCCTTGAGTAGTCCCGAACATCAAGGTAGCTGCATAACCTATTTTTCGCACAACAACATCTTAATCCAAGTATTCAAAGATTTTATGTACTTACCTCGTGGTCCTTTGAAAAAGCATCGCTGTGCCTCACTATAGCTGACTGAGGTGTTGACCACGATTCAGTCACAAATCCTCCTATGATGCAATCGAGCCAATGGTTGACAACACGGGTGATCTCGTCCCCTGATGCTTCCAACCTTCGCACTAGCTCTGGGATACACACAATAGGATCGTCAAGCTTCCACCTTCCTTTGCTATCTGCTAGCTTCATGATCCACTCTTATAGCTCAATAGAAAAGGAGGTGAAAAATATTTCCTTAATCTCCATATATAGGTATTGGTCCAATCACTGTTCTCTTGGAAGTTGTAGGTTTCTGTTTTCTTGTGCCGCGAACTCGTGAATCCTTCTGTCCAACTAGC
>APFE030493472.1:22715-67180 GCA_000404065.3 Pinus taeda | reverse complement strand
GAGAGAGAGAGAGAGAGAGAGAGAGAGAGACAGATGGCTTTTAAAGCCTACAAAATGTGTAAAAGACTAGAAGAACTATCAAACTACATAGTGCTCATGGTAGCACGCGACTGCTCTAATCACTCAGCCTAGTAGATGATGCAGTCTCACAAAGACTCCCACTATGTGTCTCCACCAACGCAGTGAAACATTGTCGATAGTGGCATAATCTGGAACCCCTTGAGTGATTATCTCTTGATTGTGCTCCATCTCAGCTAAGGGGTTAGCCCCTTCCTTGTAATCCGCAACCACTATCAGATGGGCATCTCATCGTGCTATTGGCGACATGCTTGGTGGTCTCTTTGGTCCCACATTTGCACATTTATCATAAGTTGAGTCTTAGTTTATACTCTCATAAAAAATCATAAATGTTGAAAAGATTAAAGAAAACAAGTTTTTACCTGTGTCGGTCCACTATTCGCCTGGTGGTAGAGGTAGATCTGGATTGCCTCTAAAATCTGTGCCGACATAAGTGTAGTCATCTACCATAAGTATCTGGCATTCAATACATGCGAAGGACTGTGGTGGATAGTGCAAATTTTGACCCATGCCTCCTCAAGGCATGAGCTGGCTCCATCTCATGAGCCTTGGATCTCGAGGGTAGGATGTGGTACTTCTTCCCACTGATACAAGAAGAGAAGTATTCGCTCCAACAAGAAGGTCACCAGTATGGAACCAAACCCGAATTACTTCAGGTGTCAGTACTTACCCTTGGTCAGTTGGCACTTCGTGTTCGCCAAAAGGCCTCCACATTAGGTGAAGATGGTGGAGGTCAAACAAGCAATATTGTACTGAAACTAAGACTTAGAAGCCTCGTGCAGAGCTTGCGTGTTGATACACGTGCCATGGTGAAAAAAATTGTTCTCAGAATGAGGTTATTAGTTATTGTTTCAATCTTCACCTTACCTCCATTACTTATCTCGGCTCCAGGACAATATCTATGGACTAGAATCCTGGTACTCTCACCTCCTTGGTGATATCCAAAGAGTTGAATGGCTTCTCCTCAACAGGATAACGTTGTGATGAAATATATGTCCATCTTCACTAGTTCCAGTTCTTGCCCTTTGATGATGAAGATCTCTCGATCTACATCCCAAAGGCTAATTAGATAGGGTAGCAACTCCATCTGCATCCTCAAACCTGTGGTGCGGAAGAATTTAAGCAGGCTACAATCCCTCAGAGCATTTATGCATGCCGGATCTTGAGATTCTTGGTGATCCTCGACCTCATGGACCCTTTTTTTCCACTCCAATACCATATTTCTCCTGCAAACAACATTTAAACACTTTTTAATGACTTTTCCATGGATAAAAATCATCAAATTTTGCTTAAAAGATAGATTTTAACTTCAAAAAATCACTCTTGACACCATCACGCCTATTTTTCAAAATAGTGTGATGGCATCACGTGAGCCTTTGGACTTAAGAATGACCATCATGGGTCTGATGACCATACCCGCGATCGTCGCCGACAACCTAACATTTGAAAATCCTCCTTTCTAGCCTAAAATTCCCTGTTAAATTGCAGAAAAAAGTAATGAAATGCAAGAGTAGGGATGAGGCTCTTACCTGTCACAAATGGATCGTAAAATGGTACCCTGAATATACCATAGTAGCCACTAGAAAATGAAGGAAATTAGGGAACAAAAGAACCTTCAAAGCTCAATTTGGTAAAATGGTAAAAAATGAAATTACTTTTTCCTATTTATAAGTTTTGAAAGTCTTTTTGTCAAATATTTTTGTAATATTTTAATATTTTCTCGATATCAGTGATGGGTGTATTTCTTGTACAGTTACAGGTGTCTTCAATGTGAACAATGATTATTATTGACCGATTCTAGGAGTTTTATTTTATCTCTTTTTTTGAACTCCTTAAATAAACGAAAAAGGAACCCCCATTGAGTCATCTTTTAGCTCTTTTTTGACTCTCAAAAATTGAAAATATTTATGAGTACTTGTCATTTTGAACTCATTAAAGTAAATAAATCAATGTCACCTCACAATACGTTTACCCATTTTTCAGGCTAAGATTGAATAATTATGAAAAAGGTACACCTTGGTTGACATGGTCAAGAGGTTCCCTTAGATAATGTTTTCTACCTTTTCAGGTTCGAGGGACAAATTAAAAAAAGCGACATGATGGATTTTTCTTTTTCATTTATTTTTCAAACTCTCTAGACATGAAAAATATAATGAGTTATTCTTACATCAGGCTCGTTAAAATTTTGCGATGAAAGACTCATCACCATGACAAGACCGAGCCTCTCCTTCCTAGGGCTTGCAAAACATACTAGGATGGATTCATTCGAAGAATTAACTTACATAACAAGCATATGTTATCCCATTCAAGCTTGTGATAAAAAAAATTGGGGTAATCACTAGAAACAATGAGGAAAAATGAAGATGAGACATCCTTTGTATAGGTAGCATGTTGCTCTTGAACATGACACTCTTCTACTCTCGTGTCGGGATTGGGATATCCTTACTTAGTCACTTGTCTTCCCAGGTTTGGTTGATCCATTTTGCCTCTCATTTAACTATTCCACTCTGTAATCATGACCTTTAGTCCCATGTTGAGTCAGATGTTGCCACACTCCAGAGTCGTGTCGCCAGTATGTTCAAGAGAAGTCCAAGCTGTAGTGATTTACCTATACATTGCTTGAGTCATTGCTACAGTCGTGAACATAATTCCACTTTATTCCTTGTTTCGTGTCGATGATGGGGGACTCATCATTGCCCTCCTTAGGTGGGTCACTCCCTATCGACTTCAACTCACTATCCAGGAAGATGACTTAGGAACTCCCTTTTAGTACCTTAGAGCTGGCATGCCTTAATGGTCAGTTCTTCGCATCCAATGACGGGTCTTCATTATTGGCTCTCGATCAGGTGATTCCACGAGTGTTTTACCTCAAATTCATTATCACATTCACAAATTGTACTATTGTACCTTAAGGGAGATTACCATTATTGGTTGTTTCTCTCGTACTTGTTAACGATCTGCATCATTGGCCAGTAATTAGGTGGTTTTATAGCATGTTTGACTTCAACACCTTTATTCACATGCTGGGATTTGTACATGGATCGGGTCGAGATGAAGCACAATACCCTAAGTCTTGTCTGTTATGGCTCAGGCTGCATGGAGTTTTACGTTATTCACAATTGTTCACATTTTTCTACTATACAAATGGCTATGACCATACCGTGAGATTTATATTCATGATGATCCTTGTTATCTGGATGGCTGCACCCATGAGATGGATCTTTTATTTATTCTTCATCATCTAGATGGTTGCGTCCCTTCCATGGATTCATGTCTTGATCTCAGATATGTATATGTATATGCATCCTTGGTTTACAAGTCTCCTGACAGTGTGTGTCCTCGTCCTTGCCAAGAGCTCATAGAGCATTTTAGCCATCATTCCTTGTTTTGCCTTCATGCTTTAGAGGGCATCTGATGCACCTTATTTTGTCACACCTCCTGCAATTCCCTGTGACATAACCTGAAGTGCCCGAAACATGATCATTATACAATATACTCATTGATGTATACAATTTAGATCCCACCTTTAACTTTGCTTGGAGAATCCCTGGATCTTTCCCTGAAGAAATAGCTCTTAAAACCCTAAAATGAGAGTCATTGCCCTTATAAAGCTCAAAACCACGATGATTGACTGTTGCAGCTTGTTAAGCTAGTGATGGCATTGCTCTGTTCTCCCTCATACTCACTATGGTCTCAAAAAGGAAGTTTTCCCAAAGAGGATGAGAAGCGTCATGATTTAGAACCTTCCAGAATGGCGAGCTGGAGGTGGTTTCACATAGATGAGGTCGAATCCTCCTAAGTTGATCTCTTGGTATCATCCCTATGAGCTACCTCCTTAAGATGTGGGCTTAATCTTATCTTTGGAGGAGGACTAACCCCCTCTCCTAGCCTATAAATTTCCCCTCTACCATTCCCAAATGGTTGATCTTTGTCCATTTGCACCCCTATGCTGAGCTTGTGCTTAGAGGCTATTCATTAGACTTGGAGAAGGAGTGTTGGAGAGTTTCTTGGATTGGACTTGGATTACCACTCAAGGAGAGCCTTTTAACATCAAGGCTATGGTTGTAAGCTTCCCCTTTATTCTTTAAATAATAATACAATTGTTGGTTCATCTTCCCAAAATATATATGTTCATGTATGCATTGATTTGGCATTCCTTAATCAGCTAAATAGATTATTATTGGATTTGATATTGGTTTTGGCATGCTTTGTTGTCTCTTGCTCATTTATGCAGATACATAAACACTAAAAGAAGCAAGAACAAGGTTGTGACACGAGCGGTTCAAGGATCTCAACAAAGAAAATCAGATTAGCATCAGAGCAAGGTAGGCCTTCTCTCTTGGTACACTTTTCAATCATAATCTTGGAAGATGTCTAGTTGATTGTCCCTTCAGATGCTAGACCCACTCATTGGGCTATAGGGATCACCTTTGTCTGCATAGAGAATTACCTTGTCAACAAGATCAACTGGGGGGCAAACCTCTTGTTACCATAGTATGGGGGGACAATCCTCATGTTCCCACAGTGAAAGGGCATAGTTCTCTCCTTCCCACGACACCCCCTCCAAGTAGTACAATCACTTCTTACATGCCCTTTTAGAATATAGTACACGCTTATATTGTGGTCATACCTGGCATGATTATAGATGAAGTTGCATATGTTAGTATTCTATCCTCAACTACTTGGAAAGCTTTCGTTTGCCCACGGCTTATGCCTGTTAACCAAAATTTGTTTGCTTTTAATAGAGTAACCAGTCAAGTGTTAGGGATATTTCCTAAGTTTCCTATTACATTGGGAGGAAGGACTATCTATATCAATGTGATGGTAGTCCAATGCCCTTTATATTTTAATTTACACCTTGGGTGTGACTATTTTTATGTCATGGGAACTCTTGTCTCTTCACTCTTTGATCTGATTTGTTTCTAGCATGAAGGAAGAATTGTGACCATTGAAAAACTTCCATTCATTGGACCTAATTTGACTCCCAATAAAATAGTTTCCCTAAATGGTCCTTATATGAAAGCAATATCTCCCCTACCACACATTAATTATGTGGAAACCTATTCGATGCATGTGTCTACTGATGATCTAGTAGGTGATGTAGTGCATCATGTACTGGGGGCATTGGAGCCTAATCTTTCCATTGAATACCTTGATATATATCCCTTACAAAGCATTTTTCTCCCATCTGATGAGAACCTCTTGGAATCCATGGCCTCCTGGAAGTCATGATCAAGGTCCCTGGAGCAGAGTTCCTTTTCTTATGTCAAGCTCCTTAAAAAATGAAACAAGTTTCCCTGGAGCAAAGTTATTTTCTTGTGTCAAGCTTGTTAAAAAATGAAACAAGGTGTCAGAGAAAATTTCCTTTGCTTGTGTCAAGCTCATTAAAAAATGAAACAAACTCTCATGGGGATAGTTATTTTACTATGTCAACCTCGTTAAAAAATGAAATAGGTTCCTAAGAGCATAGTTATTTTCCTGTGTCAAGCTCATTAAAAAATGAAACAAATCTCCTTCCAATTCGAGTCCTTTATTAGATCTTGTATTCCCAGTCGAGTCTTTCACTTGATCTCATAAATGAACCTTGATTCCATCCACTTGTTAGTACCCATTAGTCTACTTAAATGAATGAAATGAAGTTTGGGGGGCATGTACCTTGAATTAAGTCATTATGTCGGGGGCATGAAAACTTATTTCAAGCATAGTTTTTCCTCTATTTCAAGATTGTGTAAAAATGAAACCAATTTCAAGCATAGTTTCCCATGTTTTGAAGCTTCTGTAAAAATGAAACCATTCTCATTCTACCTTGCGTGATTGCCATTTTTTATCAGTGTGTTTATGCCAGATGAGCCTTGGTTTTTTCATTCCATTGTCACCATCTTCTTGGCTGATCATAGGATTTCATTTGGTTTTTACCATTTCCTGAGGAACTGTTGCGATGAGTGGTCTTATTAGCTATTTTATTTACCTTTACATGTTTTAAGCAATTACATTATGACTGAACTAGTTGCTACCCTTTATACCACTTTTTCCTCCAAGAGGAGTCCTCTTTCAAGTCTTTTTAGACTCCCAAAATATAAAAATATTTCTGAGCACTTGTATTTTCAAACTCGTAAAAGTAAATGAAAAGATGTCTACACAATATAAGTTTAACCCTTTTCCGAACTAAGATAGACTAGCTACGAAAAAGGAATACCTTAGTCAAACATGGCTAAGAGGTTCTCTTGGGTATTGTTTTCTACCTTTTCGGACATAAGGGACTACTTACAAAAAGGGACATTTTGAGTTTTCTTTTTCACCTCTTTTCCAAACTCTCTAAACATGAAAAAGATGTCGGGTTTTACCTTCATTGGACTCGTTAAAACATCAAACAATGATGGACTTGTCGATCATGATTGGACAAAACCACTCCTTCTCAAGGTTCATTAAATATACTCAGAGGGATTCATCTGATGGATGAAATTCCAAGTCAAGCATATGTTATCCTCCTCAAGCTTGTTAAAAAATAAAGAGGTAATGACCAGTATGGTTGGGGAAATTTTGAAAACAAGGAATTACATTTTTCTAATGGAAGCAAGTCGCTCTTGAACATGACACTCTTCCCCTTCATCTCCATGTTTCTTGGGTTGGGTAATATGCCTGTATTTTGGTTATCATACCATTTTTAGAGCCTCCATTTTCGGTTTTGGGTCAATGCTGCCTATTCCATTCAATGTCACGAGTGTGTTTAAGAGAAGTCATTTAGTTGATCTCTGCTAAAAAACTCTTCAGCCTTCATTTCATGTCTGCCTTTCCTGATCTAGTTCCATGTCAACATCATTTTGATCATTCTGTCTCAATCATCATACCTATTTCATGTTGTTGATGGCGGATACATCAAGGACCTCCTACAACAAGTCACTTCCTATCGACATCAGCACATCATCAAGGAAGTTTACTTAAAAACACACTTTTGGTACCTTGGTGCTTGCATACATTAATGGAAACTTTCATCGCTCAAGGAAATAGGTTTACATCAATGACCTTTGACTGAAAGGTTCTATGTGGTGTTCGAAATCAACTCATTTATGCCCACCATACAAATTGTTCTATAGTACCTTGAGAGCCATTATTAACAATTTACATCATTTGTCGGTAATCAGATGGTGTATACCAAGTTTGACTCTATCTCATTGATTCACATGGTTAGACTTATACATTAGTTGGTCGTGTGAATGAGATAGAAGACCTTGATCTAGTTTGATCTGTCCAGGCTGAGATTTCAGGAGTTATACAAAGATGACAATGTATGATGGCTATGATCATATAAGTAGTCATCCAGTCATGGGTTCACTAGTTGCATCTACGGACGTGTCTTTTGATCATTATACATGTTATGTTAGCCTATGAGCTAAATATGGGTATGTCTCCCATAGTAAACAAAGATTTCATGTTGTAAATGTATTGTAATAGATGAAGCTTGTCGGTTGTCTTTGATCCTGACTTGTCACAAGGTAAAGCACTTCAATCATCAGTTATCAATTTTGAATTTTCACTTTAGGGGGCATTCTATTGGGGTGCAATCACCTATAGGTTTCTCCACTGTGGCATGCGTTGGTCACCAACAAGTTTCTCCCCTTTGCACTTGCGTTGGTTCTAGGAACCCGAGAGAATGATCGGGATTCCTGAAGCTTCCTCTTCCATGAGTTTCTAGAAGTTGTTTCAACTACTTACCTTGGATAAAACATTCAAATGCTATCCTTCCCTACTTTGGAGTTTTCGCCACTTATCCTTTGATCCTATCCCTCCATCAAATATAGATCTCAAACCCTAGATTGGTAATTGGATAAGAATTCCCAACTTACCATACTTCTGATCTATATATTCCTAACCTTCTATGTGGTTGGGGGTTGGATTTTGAAGAGTGATTCTACCCTTATGATATTGCATTGAGTGGTTAGCATCTCCCGCATTTAGGGTGATTGGATGTGAATATTGTGCCAAGGAAAGGACAAGTCAACAACTTGGAGGAGCTCTTCTACAAGTTCAACTGCTACTTATGGTTGTAATCTCCTTCCATTTATATTAATGCAAAGAATTCATTGTTTTCCTATAAGTGATGTTGTTATTTCATATATTTAAATACCATGTTGGTCTTGTAGTTTCTTGGCCTGTGTTATCCAACTGTGCAGGTTCTAATTTTGGCATTTGGAGCTGGATTTGGAGCTTCCAAGCTAAGGAAGGAGAAAAGTGTGCGAAGGATTCTAGATAGGCATCACTCCATCATCTATTTACTTTAAAGAGAAGCATTGTGTTCCTTGTACCTATGTTGTTCTATGTTAGCCACCGACCTAGGGGAGGTACTTTTGTGTGCAATCGTAAATCTCGTATAACAAGGAGCTCAAACTATTGAAGGAGAAAACATTATATGCAAAAACCTCCAAATGTTTCTTTGGAGTAAAAGAGGTGGAATATTTGGGTCATACTATATCTCATGATGGTGTTAAGGTAGACCCTAAAAAAATTAAAGCCATCAAGGAATAAAAAATCCCCATAACCATAAAGCATCTTCATGGATTTCTTGGGTTTGAGAGGGTATGATCACAAGTTTGTTAAGAATTATGCGAGAAATGTGACACTTGTAACATCATTACTGAAGAAATATGGATTTTCTTGGACTCCATAAGCAATGAAGGCCTTTGAACATCTTAAAGAGGCAATGTGCCAAGCACCGATCTTAGCTACGCCAGACTTTTCAAATTTTTTTATTCTGAAATGTGATGCTTCAAGAGATGGAATTGGTGTAGTTTTAATGCAAGAAGGAAGACCCATTTCTTTTTAAAGTTGTCGAATGAAAAGAATGTATTTACACAAACCTATTTATGAGAAGGAAATGTTGGCAATACTACATGCACTAAAGTAATGTCGACCTTACCTAATGGGAAGGCACTTCAAGGTAAAAATAGTTCATGATAGTCTTAAATAATTTTTGGAAGAAATATTATCTTTAGAAGAGAAACAAAAATGGGTGACAAATATGTTGGGTTATGACTTTGAAATCATCTACAAAAAATGGAAGCAAAATGTTGTTGCAGATGCACTCTCAAAAAAGGATGAGGATGTGGAAGCATTTCTTTGTGCCATTTCTATTATCCAACCTGAGTGGATAATCGAAGCAAGGGATGAATGAAGGAATGATGAAGAGGTGTGGTCACTCACTCAAAAGTTGTAGCAATATCCTAGTATATCTGATACATTTAGCTGGAACAATGATTCATTATGGTAAAAATATTGCTTATATATTTGTATTAATCCCCAACTCAAACAAAATATTGTTTTGGAATTTCATGTCTCTCCCTTAGGAGGGCACTCATAATTTTAAAAAACTTACCATAGGGTCAAGAAGGATTGTTTTTGGGATGGTCTTAAATATGATATTCACAAGTTTATGGCAAAATGTTTGGTTTCCCAACAAACAAAGTTGCGACAATTAAAACCCTGGGTCTATTACAAACTTTATCCATTCCAAATCAGCGTTAGGAGAAGGTCTCAATGGATTTTATCATATGTTTACCCAAGTCTAAAGAAAATAATGTCATCATGGTGTTAGTTGATATAATTACTAAGTATGCACACTTTTGTACATTATCTCATCCTTTTAAATCTAGTAGAGTTGATACTGCATTTATGGAAACAATTCAAAAGCTTCATGGAAATCCAAAGATTATAATAAGTGATAGAGATCTCATTTCCACTAGAAATTCTTGGACGGAATTATTTTCTTATCTTGGTACTCAATTAGCTCATAGTTCATCTTATCATCCTCAACCAGATGGGAAAATTAAGATAGTGAACAAATGTTTGGAAGGATATTTTCGTTGATTTGTATCTGATAAACAAACACAATGGGTCAAGTGGTTACCTCTAGTTGAATGGTGGTATAACACTTCCTTCCATACTGTAGCAAAAATGTCCCCATTTATGGCACTTTATGGATATCGTCCACAATCCATCACATCATCTTTAAGAGAAAATTCTGACCCCATTTATGGCAGTATATGGATATCCTTCACCATCCACCACATGTTCTTTAAGAGAAAATTCTACAGTTCAAGCAGTGGAAGATCACATCGAGCATCAACAACAAGTTCTCCAAATCTTAAAGGATAACCTCACTCTGGCACAAAATTGAATGAAACAACAGGAATATCAACATCACAGTGAAATAAGTTTTGATGTGGGTGAGTGGGTATTTTTACCACCACAACCATAGAAACAAGAACCCAAGAACTACGAAATCAATCAATTTTAGAGTATCTCATTAAGTGGAAGAACTTAACTGCTAAAGATTCCACATGGGAGGATGATAATTTTATACAGAAACATCTAGAACTGCTCAAGCATTGAGGACAACAATTTTTTAAAGGATAGTGGCATGTTAGGTCCCTATAATACTAGTGTATCCCCCTTATTATTATTGTTGTGCTCATGTAGCCCCCATAGTGTTATTGTTGTTTCCCATTGAAGCCCATAATTGTTATGTTGTGCCCTTACATTATTATTGTTATGTAGGCTCTGATTATACTGTAACCCCTTAGAATCCTATATATACAAAGGAGGTATTTTCATTTGTATCATCAAAGAATTGTTCATTCATGTAATGTAAAGGAGGTTTCCCCCTCGAAGAGGATAATTTTTTAGTTGTTGATCTATCTTTTCTGTGAGTTGGTTTCATAACAATATGACAACTAAGGGTAAACTTGCAGCTGTCTATGCAACTTATATATTCTTAATTTTTTTCATGGTAGTTGGATTTTTTGTTATAACATAAAACATGTGGTTGATTATTTCCCTGTTAGGTTGTGAAGGCTGGTGGTAATTTAAATGAAAAAAACTATATATAATATATGTATTAATTATATATATATAATATATATATATATATATATAGATATATGAAGTTATTGTTTAATATATATAATTTATATATATATATATAATATATGAAGTTGAAAATTTCACTATTATATTTATAAAGATATATTACATATAATATAATGTGTGCCAGAGAACATGAATGGGCGATTATGGTCTGGCAATAATATAATGTGAGCATGGGTTATTCTAAGGAATGGTAAGTTGACTGTTTTATTACACTATGCAACAACATTCAAATTTCCCTTCCAACAAGTCATACCTTGTGCCAATTTTCTTGGCCATTAAAAATAACATGCTTCAATGATCACATAAAACCTTTAAGCCTCAATCCTCTCACAAGGAACTCTAAATATGAGCAAGTATATTCATTTGAGTTTGAGAATTAAAAAAAAATCAACAAATTCCCTTTAAAGAGAATGAAACTATGAATTAATTTAAGTATAATATTAGTGGAATTTAGGATGTATAGAATAGAAAAACTAGCCAACTTGATAGGATCAACCAATGTAGGAATTCCAACTTTATTGGACATTGACTAGACCTAGTGTTGGCTTAGGGGGGTTCTGACCCAGGTTCGAAGTTAGTTGTGCCAACCAATAAAACCATATAATACTGGCCCTTTCGGCAAAAACCCACGTAGCGCACACTGCAATATCATCTGAAGCAGTATGGGAGGATGCAAGAACCAAGTTTCTGCATCCAGAGACAAGTGTGATGTCTTCCAGTGCCTTGGATCTTTTTCCACGTAGATCGATAAAATTCTAGGGCCCATCATGGCAACTCAGTTAAAGCGGCCTTCAGACCTTTGTGAAGGTCCATAATCAGTCCTTATGAACTCTTAACAATCGATTTACCTACTTAGGCACATCAACAAGTAACCCTAAATTTGGGTTTGCGCAGATCTACCTTATTCATCAGAAAACATAAGAGAAATGATCTAAAACTTCATGGAAGTGGCTAAGAATTCATTTCATACATTATTAAGATATATTTAATACATTCGCGTAGCATTCAATCACCATGTGAAGGAAATTGGCCATCCTGTAGTAACCTCCAAGCAACCAAAACAATCGACAATAATAGTAACGCATAATGAAATGGCCTACTCTCCTCTTGGGCCTCTCGGTAGTTTGTGAGGAACTCCTGACATAGATACTTGGCCTAGTTGTACTGACCCCCTTCACGCACTGAGATGTGATGATATGAACGACGTCAGAATTTCATCCATGCGACATTTTCTCATTACTTTTCCTACTAGAATCTGGGCAGCCAACTGTACTGTCGAGTCTGTTATGGATGTGATAGAGTACCCTCTTGACTTTTTTATCAGACCAAACTCCTTCATCTTATCTGCTAACTTTTTCTCTCCTGTTTTTCCTCCAAAATCTTTGGCAGGGTTCACCCCTTTGTAAGGTAACTTAGTGATCCTATGGACCAACATGTTGGTGATAGGGATAGGCTCTCCTAGCCATATCCACTAGCACAAGGACCTAGTGCACACAGATCTTATTAATGGGGGAGCGATGATAATGTGGCACCAACAATAGATTGAGCAACCCTAACTACTCAACACCCCGGGCCCACTAGGCTCCAAAACAGTAACCCTTGTGTCATCATAGTAGGTTTTCTGCATATACTTGTAGTTCGCCAAGTGCAGAAACTTTTTATGGTCTGTGAGGTCCCAATCTTCCATTTTAAGCAATGAAATTCGTGCCAACCTAGGACCCTCGAACAAAACTTGCTCAGGAAGGAAAGGTGTCAAAAGTGAAAATTATCCTGTATCAGGATCCTTCGTGACTTTATCTTTTCCCTTCTGCTAAGGGATATACTCAGGAAGCCTCATCATAAGCTCCACTCTTCAGCATCAACATCCTCGATACCCTGAAATTCTTCCTCTTCTAGGTCCACTACTTTTTATGGTTAATTATCCTTTTTCTACTTCGCTTGTGTCTTGGTTTGCTTCCTCGGTGATGCATGCATCGACACTAGCTTTTTCAGTTTTTCCTTCACGGCTGGTTGCTTTTCTTTCATAGCAGGTTTCTTATCTTTACCCACAGTTTGTTTCAGCCTAGGTAACCTCGGCGCTATGGGAACATAAGGCATTACCTCCATACTCGACATTTTTGGTCCTGGCGTGTTGGATACAACTGCTTCTGAACTAAGGGTTTTGGTGGGGTTAGTGGAAACCACTATTTCCATAAATAACTCTCGAGCTGTTGAATAACAGTTCGCGAGCGACATAAATTCTTCCCATAATGCTCAACTCATATGCATCAGACAACGAAAGGCTCCAACAATCAGAATGCAAAGTGTTCTCTGCTGGACTGGCATGCTTAATTTATAGGGGAATTTGAATTCAAATTCGACCATTCCCGCCACATTTGGATGATAAATGTTGTTTTTATGGCAGATCTTTAAGGGTTTTCACCTTAATTTCCACCAGCCTACTCCTCTTAACCACTTCTAGCTATCAAATCATGAATAGTAACTCTAATGGTCATTTTCCTGCTGGATTGCGTGATACCTTCCCCCGTGGCACAAATTTCTGAGCACATGTTTATTTGTTGCATCCTTGTCACTCTTCGCTTAGCTGGGTTGCTACCTAGTCCTCCAACCCAGGTAGTGTAGTTTATAGTCCTGTGCTTCCTTGCAACTACCTGGAGCACTAAGACTATCTTGCTTCCATATAGTCATTGTGCAAGATCCCTTGTATATAGCTTCAACCTACTTCCATTCACTTTTCCTTAGAAGGGTTCCCCATTCAGCTTTGTGAGCTGAACTGCACCACTATCTATAACGTCCTTGACAATATATGGCCCTAACCAGTGCATCTAGAATGTACTCGAAAATTTAGTGAACATACTATCATATAACAGTACAAGATTATTTACCTTGAATGTGCAAATCTTGATATGGTGATCATGCCATTCTTTTTCACATTCCTTCTATAATTGTGGATGGAATCTTGCCAAAAATCAACCTTCTTCGAGTTCCATGAGCTGCGCGAGCTATTCTTCCAGGACCTCACGATCTGCCATATCCGTTAAAGATGTTATGCATAGACTAGGCACAATGTATTGCATCAACATTACAACTTCGACCCCATATGCTAATCTGAATGACATTCGTCCTATCAACTTCTTACAAGTAGTCCTATAATCCCATAGGGCTCTAGGTACACGTACATCCCAATCATTCCGTGGCACGTTACAAATATTTGTCAGTGCATTCTCCAAAATTTTGTTAAAAGCTTCGACAGTTCCATTTGCATGCGGGTGATATGGTGTACTCTTCTGATGGTAGACCTAAAATTCATCATTCAACGTGTTGATCGTTTCATCCAGAAAGTGTGTATCCCTGTCACTCATGAACACTTTCGGGCATCCAAACCTTGTTAAGACATATTCAAACAAGAATTTTGCTGCGTAGCCACTGTATAATCCTTTACAGGTTGCGCTTCCGCCCATCTAGTTATATATTTTGTTGCAATGATAATGTAGCATGTGCTTGTTTTCTTTCTAGGGGGTTGAATTGGCCCAATAAAATCAATTGCTCACTTCTCAAATGCCTGCAAAGATACCTGAGGATGTAGTGGTAGGTCATCCCTTCGCGACAGTTTGCCAGTTCTTTGACATGCATCACATACCTTACAGTATGCCTTGGAATCCTTGTGCAATGTTGGCCACCATAGACCCACACGCAAAATCTTATACGTAGTCTCTTTGCATGCATAATGGCTTCCCACAGCTCCCCCATGAGCTTTGGTGAGAATGCTATAATGCTCGAATTTCGCTACATATCTCTGCAATATTTTATCTACACCCATTTTGTACAAATGTCCCACAATGACTGAAAAATACGCTGTGCACACTACTAGTTCCTGCTTTTGCTTACTTTTATATCCTTCTTGCCCCATTCTTGTAGTTAAGAAGTGAATACCATCTGAAAAATGGTCATTGAATATGCACACCGCAAAGAGCTGTGCATTTGGCAAACCTTCCTCCAAATTATTGGGTTCTTTGCCTGTTTCAATTCGTGATAGATTGTCAGGTCCAGCATTCAACCTCCTCGGCTTCACAATGACTTCAAAGTCATACTCTTGAAAAAATCACAATCATCTGCAAATTCGCCCCCCTCCCCCCAAAACACAGGCTTCTTGACTAGGTCTTTTAAGGCAAAATGATTTGTATACATCTTGAAATTCCCTCCTAACAAATAATTATTGAATTTTTGCAATGTGTAGACCATGGCTAGCCCTTCGCACTCATTCGTTGAATACTTTTTCTCTACCTTTGATAACTTCCTACTTGTGAAGGCTATAGGATGGTCCATTTCTCCTTCACTGGCGTGTGTTAGTAATGCACCCAGTGCAATGCAAGAAGCATCCACATGTACATGAAACTCCTTTTTCTAATTGGGAAATACCAAGATTGGCGCAGTTACTATATTTTTTGTTAACACATCTAAATTGCACTGACATTCTTCATTCCAACAGAATGTCACATCCTTCTTTAGCAATTTTTCCATGGGCTCAGTAATTTGAGCATAAGCTTTGATAAATTTTCTATAGTATCCAGTATGTCCCAGTGTTGCGCACGTTGCTTGACATTCCTAGGGGCTTCCAAGTTCACAATTACCGCAATATTTCTAGGGTCCACCATCAATCCTTGCTTGCACACAACATGACCCAACAAGATCCCAAAAGGAACAAAAAATATGCATTTTTTCAAATTAAACACTATTTGGTATCTGCGACATGTATCCAACAAAAGGCGCAGAGTTGCTACATGGCGCTTCACCAAGCCAAATATTGTCTAATCATCAAAGTACACTTCGAGAAACTTATGAAAGAATTCCTTGAATGCTGCTATGAGTACATGGGAAAATATCGCAGACACGTTATTTAATCCAAATTGCATAACAATGTACTGAAAACAACCCCACTCTATTGTGAAGGTGGTTTTGCTTCTATCTTCTAGGGCAATCTTGATTTGATGATACTCGGAAAACCCACCGGTAAAGGAATATGTGTCCTACCCTCCAACATGGTCTAACACTTCGTCCATAAATGGTGTTGGAAATGGATCATGAACACATGCATCATTAAGCTTCCACAGATCTACAAAAATCCTTATTTCATCCTTTTTTTTTTGCTCTTGGATCACCATTGGGCTCACCCAATCAGGTTCCTCAACAGGTTTTATGATGCCTCCCTCTATCATTTTATCCCTCTCTTGGCGAACCTTTTCCTTATACTTAGTGTTAAGGTGATAAGGCCTTTATTTAATAGGCTTCACATCCGGCTTCAATGTGATCTTCATAACACCAAAATCGATGATTATGCCCTTTAAATTTGAAACTTAGTGGGAAAGAGATCCTGGTATTCACAAAGTAATTCAAAAACTTTATCTACTATAATGTCGTCCCATTAATCTCCAATTTTTGTGATCGGTTCTTCTTCAGTGTCAATGTTTACTTGCTTCGTTTTCAAAGGTGCAAAGATGTTTGGGTTCTCTATTTGTGGGCCTTTGACTTCGTGATGTCCTTTTGCCTCCACAATATTGATATTCCTCGGGTCTTCCTCCACTTTAGTGGACACTTTATAACATTCCAATGCATGGCACAATTGGGTGCTCCAGTCCAATTGGGTCCATTCCATAGGTTCCTTCGGTGTTATGAAGATAACCACTTTAATCTCTTGTAGTGCTTCATTGATGCTTGCAAATCCATCTTCGAAGTTGAACGTCAGTAATAAACCTTCCTTTAATACATCCCATTTTGCAATGCCATGGCAGAGCTCCATTTCAAGGTACCAGCTCATGGGGATTGTATCCAAGGTATGACAAAATATGTGTACCCATTCTAGTTGCGGTTCTACCCCCCATGCTTTAATCCATTTTTCTAGGTGATCACACGGATCATCCTTTCCATTATACTTAGTCATTCTAGTGTTAGCACACCCAAATCGTAGCTTCATCATTCTTCTATAATCTCACCATCGAGTAAAACTAATGTTATGCGTACCGCACCATCATGTAGGCGTAGAGCCAACTCCAATGCTTGAAAGCAGTGGTCCTTGGAGACTTTGCTCTCAAAGTCATCTAAAAATAGATCTACGTCAATTAAACCATCATATTAAGGTAAATTTCTTACCTCTGATGAAACACAACACATCTACTTTGTCATCATATTGGATCGTAATGTAGAAACTTCATGTAAGCGATTCTGCCAATGCATTAATTCCTTGTTTGAATTATAGGTGCAGGACCTCTCCCAGTCCCATGCAATCTATCCATCTGCCATTTTATTGATCCAATAATGATCTCGCACTGTTATCTTGTAGATCTGATCCAGCTTGTCATCAATTTCTTCATAGTCACGAACTGGTTCAGTATAGTGTGCTCCTTTTGCAGGATCCAGTGGCACTATAACCCGAAGTGATTTTCTTTCAAACAACATTGTTCTTTTCTTCAAATTAATGACCCCATTCATATCAATAGCCCAACCAATTCCTAGGAGCGTGGGGTAAGGATTACTGTCATCAAGAATTTATATAACTTCAAAGTCCGCTACAATACTCACACCTTCAATATCAACTGTTACTGCATATAACTGCCCCATGGGGATGATCTTCTGTTGATTTTCCATGTTGAACTGAATCAGAGACCACTGCAACACATGTCTCCCCATCCTATCCCATGTCTGTTTCGGTAGAACATTCGCATCGGACCCCAGATCCAAGATGACCTGGTCCATTTCATAATCACCTATCTGTGCTATTATCTGCATCTCTCTCCCTATTCGTGCCTTGTGCTTAGTAATATTTATAACTGCGCAGTGTTCATCAGGGGCCTTTTCTTCATTGCCACATTTATTTATTAATTCTTGCAGACCTTCCACGACCTTACTATCACGTAGTAGCTTCATGCAGGTCTCCAAAAATGTAGTGAGCACAGAAGGATCAACCTCTGCCAACGCACTACTTTCTTGCATCTTGTCCTGGCTTCCTGAGGTGGAGGCCTCAACGAAGCTCTTCTTGGCCTCCATAAATGTTTCCTTAACATGATTAAGATAAAAGCCGACTTATTTCTCTAGAGATTTTCAGACCCATTCATCTTCTTCAGGCTGTTTACCTTTATTAGTGCCAGTCGTCATTCCACTTCTCAATACAATATTAATGCTTTGATCCTCCTCGCAGCGCTCAATACTCATCATTTGTAAATACTACATAGGCTGCTAAGGTTGCGTTTTCTTCTCTTGCATTTTAGTGATTAACACCACACATTCATTTATGGTATGGTCGAACTATCTGTAGTATTGACATGAAAGGTGGGTAGGATTCTGGAAATCTCACGCAAAGTGCCCTGGTTGTTCGCAGTTGTAGCAGATAATCTAAGACGACCTCTACCAGGTCCTCCTCCTTGGCCCCATCCTCGGCTCTAAAAGCCTCCACATGCTCCTCTGACACCTTGATCTGGAGGTTAAGTATTTGCTTGCATATGATAAGTAGGGGTTCTTTCCATCATTAGCTCATAACTTCGACAATGATGCTCATTGTGGCCCACAAATTTGCAAAAATTACAGAACAACTGTTGAGGTCTTCGAACAAACTTTTGAAGCAAGTGGTAGTTATCTGTAATTTTTGCCCAATGACTTGACAAATGGCACACCATAGCGTAACCCCTGTGCTTGGCCCTACTAGGGCTTCTGGATTTAGGGGAATTGTCCCCCCCCCCGTAATATATTTTGCAAACACTGGACAATGATCCTTATCGTGCCCATGGACCTTGCACTTTAAACACCAAACTTTTGTGCACATGTCATGCTTAATCTCCTTATTTTTCTTCAAACTCTATAATATTAGGTGTAGAATTGCTAATTGTGAGCAGATCTGTTGTGCCCCTAGGTTCGTGTCCTGAATAGGTGATGCATATAGCCTCATCTTGATATCCAAGGCTTCATCTTGTGTGGCTATCTTCTATTGTGACAGAGTAATTCTCAAATGGGCAAAAGAGACGCTATAAACCAATCATGACACTGACTATCTGAGATCTGAATGTTATCTTGTTTGATATGGCACTTCAAGCTATGATCAAAGTCTCAAGGCGTCTCCTCAACCTTCATCATGATCTCTTTAAATTCAATCATCGACTGTGAGTCAGATAAATTCAAAGTCGTCTAAGTTTCCGCTAGCGATGCACGAGGATTGTCAGTACAATACTTAATGTACCAGGTTAGCGTGCAATCCTACAAGGCGGTAAACAACTAAGCCTTCTTTATATTATCATTGGTGATTTGTTGTGTTGTCCATACAATGTTCAAAACAAACCAGAACTGCTATGGATCTTCACTTCCTATGCAATTGAAGTTCGACATCTTCATTGCATTCACCATGTTGAATGGTGGCGGTGGCGGTGGAGGTGTGGGTGAAGGCGTATGTGGTGGAGGTGGAGGTGGAGTGGATTGATGATTTGTCCTAGGAATACCCTGAGTTATTAGTTGAACAACACTTTGCGGTATAATATACACTACCCCTTCGTTTCCGCTTGAGGGAGGTCCAACCAATGGGTTATACTCTAGTCTGGATCCTGTGTGCTTTCTAAAGAATCTTCCACTTCTCATAGCTTCGAACATCAAGGTAACAGAACTACTTGTTTTTCACATAATAATATTTTAATCCAGGAATTCAATGATATTAAATACTTACCTCACGGTCCATTGAATAATCTTCACTCCGCTTCGCTATAGCTGATTGAGGTATCAACTGCAAATTTTGTAACAAATCCTCCCAAAATTCGATCGAGCCAATGATTGACAACCCACACGATCTTGTTTTCAGGGGCTTCTAGTCGTCACACTAATTTTGGAGTCCACACTATGGGACTATCAAGTTTCCACCTTCCTTGACTCTTTCAACTTGGCTAACCACTTGTACAATTCAATTGGGAAGGTGCAGAAGAAGATTTCGTGTATCTCTATATACAGATATCGATTCAACCAATCTTCCTTTGATTGGTGTTGATTCCTCTTTTCTTGTGCCACAAACTTGTGGATCTTCTGATCCAACCACTTTTCAATTTTTTTCTTGGTCATGTTCCAATGATGCGACATCACACATCTCTTTTAAGCATATCTTTGTCCCGAAAATGGAACCATTTGGGAGTCTTGACCCAGTTTAAGAGTTAGTTGTGCCAACTAGAAAAACCCTACACGACTGGCCATTTTGGAAAAAACCCACATAGCATAAGCTACAGTCTAATCCGAAGCAGTATGGGGGGATGCAAGAACCAAGTTTCTGCATCCAGAGACTAGTGTGATGTCTTCCAGTGCCTTGGATCATCCTCCATAAAGATTGATACACTTCCAGGGCCCATCATGGAAACTTAGTAAAATCGGCCTTCAGACCTTCGCAAAGGTTCACAATTAGTCCTTGTGGACTCTTAATAGTCGATTTACCTACTTACGCACATCAACAAGTAACCCTAGATTTGCATTCACGTAGATCTACTTTATTCGTCATAAAACATAAGAGGAATGATCTGAAACTTCACAGAAGTGGCTAAGCATTCATTTCATACATTATTAAGATATATTTAATACATTTGCGTAGCATTCAATCACTATTTCATAAAACATGTCATTCATCAACAACATATAACATAAACATATACAAATAGAAATACTCAGTAATTCTTTGGAAAATTTTCTTTATTGATCTTAAATTCATTGATTACAGACTAAAACTACCTTGTGCACACAACTGCAGGGATCTGTGCACTCAGCTACAGACTCTACCTAGGCCTCCACGCACTCAACTGCGAAGCCTTCCCTTCTATACTTAAGCACAGGAAGTAGAGCCTTCCTGCCTTAGCTCCTACCAAAAACTCTTCAATGAACCCAATTCTCTATCTCCACTTGTTCTAACACTCACTAAGACTAAACTATTTATATACTTTTCCATACAATGCCATGGTCTGCAGACCATGGGTGGATCTCAAAACCGACTCAAAACTTTACTTAAAACAAGTAGCTAAGCTCCTTTGACTCTTATTCATCTATGCGCTCTGCTTCCATAAATCGCGGAGACTTTACACCTTTTAAAAAATTGTATACAAAATTTGGGTTAACTAACCCCAAACTAACCCGGGGGACCCCATCCCAACACCTATTCGACCAACATATTCCATAGGTTGTTATCACAGACTTGCATTTACACCTATAGTAAATGTTGAAGTGCACTAACTAGTAGTTCCCATGTGGAAAATTAATACACCTTAGCCTCCATAAACTAGAAATAAAGATGAGGCTTATGATTTTGTTACTTTTATTTTTACTCTCGACCGATTATCCAACTACTCTAAAGATCAAGAACTTGATTTCTAGCCTACAACACTCAATCACTCACCTATGAATCTTGATGAAACCTTTTTCCATTATGATTTTTTAACCATTCCCAGTATAAGGGGAAAATTAAAAGCTAGTGAAACCCTCATGAAGAACCAAGCTAGAAAAATATTGACAAGGCAACTACAATAAATCTTAAGTTGAGAATGCATAGCATTTGAAAAGAAAAAATGGTAGAGATCCCTTTGAATAAACATTAGAAGAATTATATAACTTTGGGGATGAATGTTGGAATATGGAAGAAACCCATGTACTCAAATAAAAACACATTAAGCATTACCTCGAACCCCATAAATTTCAATTTTTTGCGCATGGAAAGAAGAGGTAATAAAAGTTATCATCAGTAGATTCCATAGTGGATACTTTTGGTTGAAGCAAACCCTACCAATAATAGCCATAATCATTCAAAAAATTTCCAACTTGCCTCATGGTTGCAAGAAAGTTCTTGGAATGACCAACCTCAGATATTGGATTGAAAAGTTGATTGGGTCGACTTTAGTGAAAAACCCCAAAGGGGTGATCATCACTCAAGTGTAATACTAACATTCCAAATGGACATGTATCATTGTCTCCCTTTTGGTGTTTTTGGAATTTAATGTTCAATTAGTAATGTTGGAGACCATAGGGAAAATTGCAAATAATAGTAGAGTCTTTAATTGGTTGGCTCGCCTAATAGAGAAACTAAAATAAAATTGCAAGGAATGCTGGGATTAAAGAAAAGGAATTATTTTCCCTTATTTATTGATATGGTTTCCTATAAGCCCAATAACTTTAGTTAGTGAAATAGTTTTCTTCAAGAATGAGGTGCCAACCTTGAATAACTATCAATGTTTTATACTCGACACACCATGATTGATCAAGTATTTAATATTGAATCATGTGTTCATGAACTAGGTTTCAAATCTAAATAATGTATTCTACAGATGGAGAGTAGAGAAAAAATTCCATTGATCATCACTCGATATTGTACATAGCCAACGATATCTTGATGTGACCAAACTCTTCTATGGGGATGAATGAGATGCAACTCAATATACACTATCATATTAGTCGATTAGACTATAAATATTTAAGGAAATGGAAAATACAAAATTCCCAATTCCACCAAAAACATCAGAAAAATATGGACAAGTGTTGTGGCCTTTGACATATGTAGACATGGAAGAAGAGAAAAAATAAAAACTATATACTATCCTCTTCATGGCCAACATAGATCAACCAATCAACTCACTTATAAAGAGAACTCCCATCAAGAAAAGAAAGTCATTAGCACCCGAGGAAATATTTCAACTGACTCAAATGAATAAACCAAAAATGGACATTGAATGATTATAAATCCTTAGAGGAAATCAACAGATCAATTTATACAACCCAAAATAAGAATGAAAAACTTGGAAATTTTGCGTAAAAAATCCTTCATGAAATAGAGAAAAAAAAGGAGGGTAACCTAACAAGAATCAACAAGAACAATATGGATTCTTTAATTTAGTGTGGTGCCCTTCATATGTAGAGGCAATGGGTCAAATTAAGAAAATTTTGGCAGAATCTTTCAAGACAAGTATTTTCCTAGAGAAAACGATACAAAAATAGGTAGAAAGAGAAACATAGAGAGGGGGATTAGAAGGAGATGAGTATTGATTATACTCAAGCCCATAACACTAGTAGAACAAATCTAATTTAGAAGAGAAAAGAAACAAGGTGCATCTGTAAGAAATTAAGAACAAGGAAAGAAACAACATTTCCAAAAAAAAATGATCTCACATAGGAGTCGCTACTAGTTGAGCTAGAATATATAATGTAAGAGATGTCTTCCTAAGAAATATCACTAGTATAGGAAGACGTGAAAAAAATTAAAGTTTAGGTATCCTCAAAAGAGACCTAGTTCAATTGACATGATTAGTTGGGCCATTTCATAGAGGAGGAAGAATAAAAATCATGTGACATTCATAGAAGAGACCATTAATGATATCATCTAAATGAGCGTAAGTCAGATGTAGATATGGAAAAGAAACATGATGCAAGCTATTAGTATTGGAACCAAGCACAAATTTAGTACTGTATGAATAATTCAAACAACCACAATTGATTGAACATGTGGAAAATTAACTAACTGACCATTCAATAAATGATCGAACAATAATAAATGCAATATATAGAGTCGCAATAATACCAAGAACAAGGTGCAAAATAACCAAAAAATGTGCATGAGCTAACTAAAGCACCACCTTACCAAAAAATGACTGATAAATTGAGTACACTACCAAATAAATAGATGGGACAATATAATGTGGCATAGATACCATCCACTACTATGCCAACATCACCCTCAACATAAAAAAACCGCCCAAGTAAAGTGAAGAAAATCCACTTGAAAAGACTCCAAATCCAATGTTGAAAATCATTAAATCTCAAATAAGAAAAGTAAAAATAAGAAGAAAGTAGGGAAAACTTCACAAATCAAACCCTTCATAGCATTTAGGCCTATGGATTTTTTTTGCTTATCAACAAATGTGCTATTTTATCCATCAACCACTTATAATACACAAATATTTGACTTATGGGATGAAGGATCCGAGGAGTTGGTAGTAATATGGATAAGAGTAATAAAGGATGAGGATCAACTCACACCTTGAGAAGGACAAAAATAATATGTCTAGAAGAAATTTGTTGACCTAGCCCAAGAAAAGTTGAACATTTGCCTTGTAGTTTTGAGATTAATCAACTAGAATTTATAAAACAACTAGTTGATTTGAATGTACAAATGTAAGAATATAACTTGCAAATGAAGGGGGAGAATACACAACTTAAAGAGGAGCATACACACATGAAGGAATAAAATAAAAGTATGCATGAGGAAAATCAATAGCTAGAAATTGACCAAACCTCAATCATCTTACAATCAGAGTACTAAAAAAATAAAAGATACTTGATAGAGCTTAGTAACTACTATGGATCAAATAAAACCCCGAACATAGTTCTATGACATAATTTTCTTCAACATATATTAAATTGAAAGTTCAAAAAGACCCACTATAGGATTTG
Organism: Pinus taeda; assembly: GCA_000404065.3. Lineage (NCBI taxonomy): Eukaryota > Viridiplantae > Streptophyta > Pinopsida > Pinales > Pinaceae > Pinus > Pinus taeda. The sequence continues at coordinate 42,739 of APFE030493472.1, read as the reverse complement.
ATAAATAAGAGAAAAACAACAATCAACTCTAGATCACATAGAGTCTTGTCAATGTGAATATATGTAGCAAAGGAATTCAAAACACGACTAATGTATTAGGAGCAACAATGGTTCAAAGAGGGTAGGAAATCACAATTAGAAACAAGGGTGTTGTAGACCACTTCAATCAAATAATAAAGAAAGTGTATCTTATTGAAGAAAAATGAGCTTTGAATTGATTGAGTTGTAGAACTATTCAATTGTAGAAAATTTTAACTACCTTACATATATGAAGTCACTCAAGGTCTAGGCATAGTATTCAATCAATTAATTTCAAACATTCACATAATATTTGTAGATATTGGAGCCACACAATTATCAAACTCCCTTTGCTAAAATCCAATAACAATTTGCACCTAAACCACAATTGGCACCCACTTCTCCTCCTTGACTAAGATTACAATTTTTCAACCCTAGTGTGTCAAAGTCAAACCTTCCATTAATGGGTTAGGAAACACTATAGAATAAAAGGGATCTATTTGGTTAGAAGGGAATAAACAAGAAAAAGGAACTAGAAGCAATTCTCTAAGAAATGAAACCAAATTAAATAGTGGAACAAGCATAACCTATCCAGTAATAGCTACCAACATCACCAACAACATACCAACATAATGCTCACTAGACTTAGTTGACCAAGAGCACACTGTGACTCATTTTTTTTTACTTATAATTCTTTTTGTAATAATACTCTTCGTAATTTTTTGAAAACATAGTCAGAATATCCCACTTACTTGGAGCAAGAAAGGATTTAAGGTGGGTGGAGGTGTTGGAAAGGCTAGTCGATTTTATTGACTATACCTATTAGTTGGCTAAGTCAAATATTAATTCAGTTGACTATTTAGCTGAATACATAAGTCAATTGACAACATAGTTAGGTTGATTAACTAAAGTAGTTAATTTGTTACAACTACCTTGTAATTGATACTTCAAGTATATGTGACTTTGTAACAAAAAGAAGTTGTTGTCGTTTTTGTTGTGTTATAATAATAAATTTCATTGTTGGTTCTCCTGTTATTTTGTCTTTTTCATCTCTTGTTTATGTGTGTATTCATATAATATTGTATGTATTGTTTTATATTACTACGTTCAAGAATTATATTGGTGAATGGTCATCACAAGTCCTTAGATTACCACAAGTATCAATAAAAATGGTGTATAAATACCTTGAATGCATAGTTCAAGTGCTATTGTTGATCCTTTCAAATAAATTCCACTTAAATTTCGAACATGGTCATGGCCATGTATTTGGAAATGGTAGGAATAAAGGACTTCAAGAACCAATCTATGAGGAATTTATGATTGAGTTTATCCCTACCAAAAAACATATCACCCATGTCATTCATGAATATGGTCTGTGATATTGGTAGTAGCATTTTGAAAAAGTTGGTAAGTATTTCAATCCCTACATCACGGAAAATTGGATGATAAAACAAGGTTAAAATCACTTTGGAAATGGACATAAAAGTGCTATGGGTAGTGGTAGGTTGATCAATATACCATTTGTAAGCTACACCTGTGTGGGTGCATAAAAAAAATTGAAGTCTAATAAAGTCATTCATGATGCTATTGGATAAAAAGAAAAGGTGTAATGACATGATATCATTGGAGGTGTCATCTCTAGTGCATCCCTTAAGCTTGGGGATGCTAGAAGGTAACCTAGTTAGCATGGACGACCAAGTAGCACTATTCCAAATAGGATCATTGATGAGTTTGGTCAAGTCTAGGAGATTAAACCCTACCATATAAGGTAAGGTGAGTTAGTTTTTTGTTTATGCTTGGTTTAGATTTGGATTAGTTCCCCCCAAAATGGGAATTAGGGTCTAGTGAAGGTAGACAAAGGTAGACTAGTTTAAGGGAGATTAACTCTATGGAAACCTAAACTAGATAGCCTTGGACGGGATAAAATTTATTGATTCAAAGATAATGATCAAGTGGAGGGGATATGATTATCAACTCTACCTTATTGAGTGGGAGACAAGACATGACAAGGAATCATTACGGGAGGTAACAATTGGAGTCTATGATATAGATTCCTAAGTGTGCAATGGTTCCTAGGTGTAAATATATATTAAAAATATAACTAATTTATCAAAGAATTATAGTAAAAAAAGAAAACAATCAAGGAAGTAGCAATCAAACAACAAGCCTACCTACATAAGTGGTGCAACAACTTGTTTCAATCATGTTTGGATCACAATGCATGGACGTTGTACTTAAATATTCCATTCTAAAAATAAAAGGACTCTAGCCAAATGATAGAATAAATGCACTCAAACAATCATAGACTATGTCTATTCCAAACCCTTTCTTCAAAATGGTTAAGGGACCATAAAAAAAAGGATAAATATTAGAAAGAGGGCCTTACAAATAGATACATTAGAAGTAATGAAATCCACTATGGATATGAGTGAAGGTATGAATAAGATAATTATAACTAAGTGAAAAATGGTGATAAAATCGCAATGGACCATATAAATTTGTCTAATATGCCCTCCATCCTTTGAGAGCCACACATGTAAGGATATAGTAGAATGGAAACTATTATTTTAATTTGGTAGCTCAGTTAAAAGTTCGAATCATGGGACTAGATAATTATAACTAAGTGAAAAATAACTAAGTGAATGGTATGAATAAGATAATTATAACTAAGTGAAAAATGGTGATAAAATCGCAATGGACCATATAAATTTGTCTAATATGCCCTCCATCCTTTGAGAGCCACACATGTAAGGATATAGTAGAATGGAAACTATTATTTTAATTTGGTAGCTCAGTTAAAAGTTCGAATCATGGGACTAGATTCCTCTTTTCGAGAGCACCAAGGTTGACTATTGAAGCTCTCAATTTGGACAAGGGAAAGTGTATTTTTGAATTGAAGCCCACATGCACACAAAAAGGTCAAGTTTTCCCAAAAGAGAAATTGGACACCCAAAGATGGATATAAATACAAGTCAAGTGACTCTCATTGGACATCATCATCACTATGATCATTCTTCTTCTTTCTTTAGGTTTGGCTCGCACAGGTCTAAGGTTTGGTCGTGGAGATTGGTTCGTACAAGTTTGAGATTGTAGGGTCTAAAGCTCGTATTTGTATCTAAGGTTTTGGTTTCTATCCATAGGGATGACACATGAAGATTTCGGTCATAACCATAGGAACATAGGCTCATGTGTGCGGTTGTAGGGTTTTATCCACACACATGTCACTCTTTGCATGTTGTTGGCCGAAGATTTCATCAGTTGACCACATAGTCTGACAGTTGGCCGCAGGCTTTTGAATCAGGGTTTTGATTATTAGAGAGTCATTGAATGATTTATTAAAAGATAATACAATGATATATATCTCCTTTACTTAATCATTCAGTGAGAATCTAATAAGAAGAATATTTTGAAAGGGTTTTCCCTATAGTGGGTTTTGCCTTGATATTCGACCAATCCTTATGTCTCTATGTGTGAATTATTTTCTTCTATTGTCCTTTATGTTCCACTGTATTGACGATGATATTGTTCCTTCTATATAATTGCATATGTCGCTGAATAATGTTGTAAATCTCGATAATGTTATGATGTTATGGGGTGAATTTAATATTAAAATGAAGAAACATAATTTTCTAAAGAAAAGAACAATATAGCCCAAGAAAATTTAACATGGTATCCATTCTAGGCTGAAGAAAATTCATTGAAGATCACGACTGAGAAGACACCTTTCATGGAAGCAAGAGAATATGGAGGAGACCTAAAATAATACTAGGGTTTGAAGGAAACCCTAGGAAATTTTGCTATTATGGTTTGATGGATATTATAAGGTTAGGGTTTGGAAGAAACCCTAGATTATGACAAAGATTTGAGTTATGCATATAGAAACCCTAGAATGATAAGTGTGAAGATGTTCAAGCACTTGTGACAGGTTTGATGCAACACTAGGTGGGATAGTCTCAATTAGTCCTGGTTGCTGATGAAGTTGGTTGAAATATAATGAAGGAAACATTCTTATATGGATGATTGGTAGTCATGACTCCTGAAGGTTGGTTAAAGAGAGAGATGATCACCTCTCATTGAAAATAAGTACTTTTTCAGTTTATGCTACTTCTTTATGTCTTTACTTTTGTTTAGATTTATTTATTTGATCATTGATTATACTTCCTGCATGTATATTGGAGTATTTGGATTCTTATAACCTCCTGATGAGTTTTGATAAGTGGATCTTTCTTGAGCATCATGAGTAGTGCAGGAAGAGAAGAGCTAGTGTTTGAAAAGGAAAGAGGCATGTGATGAAAAGTTGACAAAGTTCTCTAGCTATCAATGTTAAAAAAGAAGGTGCACACGTATATAAATACTACAATGTATGTATGGTGTATTGTTACAATTTTATCCTTTTAGCTACAATATTAGATGGCAAGGTAAACCCTAAAGTATGATGGGAATTTCACCTTCATGAATGACATATATGCATATGAAAATAAGTTTGATTCATGGTACTTATGATGAGATGGTGCACTTGGTATTGGAAAAGTATCTTACATTCTATTGAGTCATGGTAAAGATACCTAGAGACATTGATTTTTGATACATTGGTATACTTGGTATTTGGCAAAGCATCTCACATCTTAGACATGATGGATTTCCTAAAGAAGGATAACATATTATTTTTGATATGGTGACTTGATACTATTGATAAACATGATAACCTTGATGATAAAAGTGTAACAATAATATTAGTATTTAGGATATTCTTGTTGACCTTGGTTAGGTATTGATAATATTAGTAATTATATGACAAAATTGGATGGCTTGACTTGATGGTTGAGTAATATAATAAAGAAGTAATGTAGTGATTATGATCCTTGAAGAATGATGATACACCTATCAAGTTCCCTAATCATATGACTCTAACCCTTGATGAAATTTTGATGTCATGTTCATAAGTGATGATGAAGTAGCTGATGACAATATGTTATGATGTATATATGTCTAAGAATATGACATAACTTGATCTAACAGTTCAGTTGATGCATGAAAATATTATGATAGACAGGTTGATGTCTTGAATGATGATGATTGAAGTGGCTTCACATTCAGAGGGAGAAACTCTCCATAGGATCCCTACACCTATTATCATTTGCATTAAATGTATAGAATATTATTTATTGTTGAAGTAAGAATTTTGGACATGAATAGTCAAATATCTAATGTTGTTAGTCTGCAACAAGTTCTGGTTTGGGAAAAAAAGGTTTCTCCTAGTCTAAGGCCCAACTGTTAAGAGAAAGGCTTAAGGGTCTGGTTATAAGCTTCCCAACCACACAGAAGAAGGCCTGTGGGTGTGATTGCACCTCTAGGTCACAAAGAGTAAATCCCTATGCATAAAAATAGGAGCACACCTTGAGCATGATAGTCCTTCAGATATGGAGTAGGCAATAGAAAGTCCTATGAGTAGGGAAGTTTGAATGTTTGACTTACTATAGATAATGTGAATGTGTTGACTAAACTTGTGTCTGCAGGGGATCATAATATGCATATCAAGTATGTTATTTTGATTTGGTCATTGAATCTAGTATGACAATAATTGATAACAGTTGCAAGGGTTTGACAAAATTTGTCTTATTGGTTTAATATAGATTAACAATATTGGAGTTTTGGCATGATGCTTGATAGTTCATAGATATGCTTTGGCTCTTGGATTGATTGAATTCACAATGATAATAGATTAGGGTTTTGATTTGATAATTGATGATTTTCCTTGATGATAGTGCTATGTAAGCATAGTGAGTTTCAGTGACTAATATTGGCATTCAATATTGATTATCTATTGGCATAATTGGATTTATCACATTGGTCGAAGTATAAACAATTTTGATTTAGTATGTTTTAATCTCACAATGAATGCATGAAACTTATATGACATATCCTTGGTGTATAATGCCAAAAATATTTCATATTACGATTATGTGGATGGCCTGGTAGAGTTTGATATTTCTTAATAACAATTTGTTGACATGACAATAGATGAAGAAATAACTTGGTATCTGGATGTGAGCTCTACCTGACACTTGGTCCAAAAATTTGGTCATAGTGATATTGGCATAAAATTTTATGGCTTTGATATTAGCTTTGATTTGGAATCTAAAGGCTTGATAAGTTGACTTTGTTAATTTTATTGCGTAATATTTATTTGTGTGAGGTTGAGTATATTGGTTTGATTAGTAAAATGTTTGCAAATAGTATGGCATGGTTTGAAGCAAGCTCCCAAAGCCTAGTATGTCCACATTGATAGTTACCTAGTGAATCCAGGAAGATGTTCCAATCCAAACCTCTACTTCAATAGTGGTCCCATGTATGACTTTGATTTTGGTTTTATATGCTGGTGGTCTATTCTTGACAAGGTAATGAGCCTTTGATGATCAAAGTAAGAGGGAGTTGGTCTCTAAAGTTCAAAATGAATAATCTTGGAATGTTGAACTTCTCTATGATGTTTGGAAAGGAAAATCTATGTCGTGAAGTTATTGAAGAGTTTTTGGAAATTGGAAATGAAAATCCTTGGACACTCTGATTGAATTTCAAGAATTTATGCAAAGATATTGTTGAACTTGAACTAGCAATTGATAGTTGATTGAAGCATTAATGTTCCGTGTGAACACCCACATGGACATGTGTTTTGCAGAAAACAACCTAAGTTTATGCATAATTAAGTCACTTCATACACATTGGGTTGCCACAAATCTCACTTCAATAAATTTGCATGGGACGATCAATTTTTGGTATAAGATATTCTTCCTATATATATGAATGCATATATATATTGGTGCTATTTGAGATCATTATTGATGAGATGATCACATCTGGGTGCTTCCTTGGTATGAAAACTTCCATGATATATTGGATGAAAACTCTGTAGCTTTAAGCATAATTTAGGTTAAGTACGATGTTGCTAGCATGGTTGGATGTGAGGTAGGTTGAATAAAATCTTTGGAAAGCTATTTTGAGTAGGTTCTAGATGTGACGATGAATCATTATGATGATAAAGAGTGGGATTCGATTAGCCAGAAATTCCATATACAACTGGGACTGAGATACATTCATATTGAGACAGTGCTGACATACAAGACACACTTAGGCTTGTGGTTTCTACCTCCATGAATGGGAGGATGAATAAAGTATCCTTTTATGATATATATTTGTTCTAGTATAATATTTGCTTTGGTGTCCTACATGAATAGGAAGATAGAGGTTTATTGCATTATGATGTTTAAGCAACTATCGAATATGAGAACGTTGATATGTTTATTATCTGTAGAGCATGACAAATTGAGCACACTGAGCCAACCCTGCCCCCCTGTATGAGATCCCAGGGTGAGGAATTCAGAAGGATGGCTCTTGGGGTTGAGAGATCTTTGGACAATAGGGTTTCACCTCTATCTGTTATGTATAGGGTTGGAGATGTTTCTCCCCTATCTTGGTCTATTTAGAATATACCCCAATTGGCATCATACCCACAAATTGGGCTCGTTGGGAATACCTCTCCCGTTCTAGCCAAAACGTTAAGAGATTCCTTGGAGGTGTATAACCCAAGATGATTATGATGCAGGTAGTATACCACATGAATGTTGAGGGTCATTTTTGGGAAAAGGATGGACGAGATATTGTTGATCGACATATGGTGGAATATGTTTGCTCCCATATTAGATGACATGAGGTGAGAGAGTCCCATAGGACCTTCCTCATTGTCAATGAATACTGGTTTTGGGCTAAGCTCCTCGATGTGGTTTCAAGTTCAAATATTCTCTCTAATATTAAGATTTCTAATGTTTTTCGAGTTGTAGCATTGTGCTCCCCACTGGAAGATGAATAGAGGGTGGTTGCTTGGACTCCCCTTTGATTTCAAATTATTCTTCTTTTAGATTTGATAATGTTCAACATATGAGCATAGACAATCAAGAAATAAATATTAATAAGCAGAGATGAACCGAGTTGAATATAGACGATATTTGATGATGATAGGTTACTTGTGATGATTACATGATGTGGTTGGAATTTCTCCCTAGCTGATAGGGAGTGTTAATTTAAAAGCTCAATGCCAAATTCCAATCATGGGACTAGATTCCTCTTTTCAAGAAGACAAATTTTGGCTATTGAAGCGCTCAATTTGGGCAAGGGAAAGTGTGTTTTTGAATTCAAGCCCACATGTGCATGAAAAGGTTAGGTTAGCCCAAAGAGAAATTGGACATGCACAGATGGCTATAAATAAAAGACAAGTGACACTCATTTAGATGTCATCATCACTATGATCATTCTTCTTATTTCTTAGGGGTTGGCTCGCACAAGTCTGAGGATAGGTCACATATATTGGTTCATACAGGTCCAAGATTGCAAGGCCTGAAGCTCGCACATGTGTCTAGGGTTTTGGTTTCCAACCACAGGTATGACAGAGGAAAATTTCCATCATATCCACAGGAACATATGCTCATGCATGCAGTTGGAGTATTTTAGCTACATTCACATCACTCTTTACATGTGGTTGGCCAAAAATGTTGTCAGTTGACCGCAGATAGTGACAGTTGACTGCAAGCTTATGAATCAAGGTTTTGATTATTAGCATTGTTGGGTTCATCTCATGGATGTTTTTTAGTTGATTTTTCTAGATAGGATTATGATCAAAGATATGGATCATTGTACTCTATTTTTCTGAATCATTCAATGAAAATCTAATAATAAGAAGACTTTGAAATGGTTTCCCCCATAGTGGGTTTTTCCCTAGTCTTCAACCAATCCTAGTGTCTCTATGTGTGAATGATTTTCTTCTATTGTTCATTTATGCTCCGCAACATTGATGATTATATTTTTCTTTCTATATAATTGCATATGTTGTTGAATAATGTTGTAAATATGGATAATGTTATGATGTTATGGGGTGAACTTAATATGCAAATGAAGAGATGCAATTATCTAAAGCAAAGAAGAATATAACCCTAAGAAAACTTAACATATTGAGAGTATTCTTAGGCTTGTATAATAGTAATCATATTTTAATATAATATGTTAAGCAAATATATGTAATAAAGGGTAAATGTATAAAGTAAAATTGATGAAATATTAGTTGAAAAATGGGTAGAACCACTCCAACCATTTCTCCAATATACAGGTATTCATGAAGATGAATAAGAACTTAGATGGATATCCCCATAATTACTTTTTCTTTCTTGGGTTACATGTGTGTTCTTGATGTTATTGGTATAATGTAGTATCTTATAAAATTCATGTTGAAGCCCTACATTCAACAATTTGGTTTAGTTGATATTGGTAAAAAATCTTAGACTTCTACAAAAAATGGGGTGATGTGAATGTGAAAAAAAAAATTAGAACTCTTTCAAGTGCTCTTTGAGTTCTCATTGTTCAAATCTCAAAGATATGATGAGATCAAAATTCTCATTGTTGTATCTTGAGATCAAGATGAGTTGAAAAAAAAATGTAATTTCACTCATTACTACCATCAATTTTGAAAGATATCACTGCAATATTTGTTGCAGTAATTAGTGATAATTACAATTTTCGGTGCACTGGTATCTTGGAAGGATCGTATTGCTACTCATGTGAATTAGAAGGATTCCTTCTTGGAATTTATTATCATTCTCATATGATTAGTTATCAAGTATTTGAATTATGTAGCTCTAACCTCTTCTAAGACCTTTTTGGGAAAAAAGACATATCAATCTATTAGTGGGATTTTCCAACTAACCTAAAACCATGATCAATATAGATACAATTACAATATTATGTGAACTTTGGAATGATCCTTTTCTCAAGTGTTTCATGTTATGCGAAGAATTGTGAACGGTTTTGTTTTCATTTGAATGATATGCAATAGACATTGTCTAAGCATCTAAAATTATTTTATGTTCTTCATATTCACAATTCCACAGATCTCAATACAATTTAACCTATTCTTCGTACATATGTAAAATAATAGAACGATGGAAGAGTTGGCATAGTCATAAATCCACTGACTACTAGAATAAATATACAAATTCTTGAGGTGATTAGTGAGTTCATGGAGTTTCCTTGTTTTTAAACTTGTGTATATTTCATCGAGTAATTATACATATTACAAATGATTTTTATTCACAATTCTAGAAACCATGGATGTTCTTGCAACATAATTTCTAAATGCATATTTGTGTTCTAGTCTTTAAGGGACTATTTATTCTAATTAGTAAGAAAGTTCAAATTCATTACATCAAATATCATCATATCAATTTTGGGAATTTAATCTAAGTGGAGAATATAACAATCATTCCTCTCAATCATCCAAAATAAAATAAAAAAGATTCATAATAGTTTTTGAAATATTAATTTTAATAAAATTTATTATTGCCATATTGATATTCTTCATTTTTCACATTTACGAGGAAGGTTTGTTCCTATTATGATGAATTGGATCTTTGATAAACATATTATATATATGTAGATGAATAACATTCAATGGATGAGATAAATAAATTTTCACATGCCACCTTATTTTTTATAGCGAGAGGAACTTAGTTTATATGTAATTCATTCATATAAAGTACCCTTGTCAAAACCTATATCGATTTGGTTGAATTTCTAGCTTACTCAAAGGTAGTGGAAAGTAAGAATATGCAGAAGAATTGAACAACACACCATCTATTTGAGACTTCACATCATTACTCTATGACTAGGTGCAAAACAAAGCATTGAGTTTATCACATGAATAATATTTACCACATATATGTCACTGCGAGGGAGATTTACTAACAAACTAGTTTACAAGAAGTGAAGAAAGAAAAACCACCATGCAACTTATAATATAAGACGATTACCACATCCTGAAGGTAAGACATTGTTATCATATAAATCAAGGATTTAGTTAGCCTTCGACATTTAGAACACAATACCATTTATCATTTATATTTATGTTAAATAAAAGTTATAATGAACAAATTGAATTAAATGATTCTTAGATTTTGGGTAGAGTTTCAAATAATCAAGTGGAGTTGTATGTATTGCTAGAAGGAATCACTCTTGCCAAAATATCCCCAATCCATCTTTAGGAAAATGGTATGAAGCCTACCCTCTTTCCCAAAATATCAATCCATCCATGTACTATCGGATCTAAATACTCTCATAGACCTCTTTCCCATCAAAGAAGTTTTCCATCCTCCTAGAATGTTGTGGGTGAATAATTCCACCCAAATCCACCTGATTCCTCAGTTCACGTGCCATGACTCATGGAGGTAAAATTAACAACAAGGTGGTTGAATGAGCAGTTACATTGGGGAGGCGATGACATGTTTCCCAAAACCTTGGAATTATGAAACCATTATTAATAATGTAGGGAATCTTTCCTCCACTCACATTAACTCCATGGGGAAGTATAATGGTGATACCAACACAAGTTTCAATTCAATTCAAACATGGGAGATAAGGGATAGATCACTCACTAAGACAAATCCTTGTGCTTAGCTTCCTCTTTAGCTCTCGTTTATTCTTGAATTGGTTGTTTTAGTGTATTTTCTCCACCTTTTTGAAAGAGATCGACACTATTTATCAGGATGGCGCTAATTTGGGTGTTTTTAACACAGATGATAGACAATCGATGCTATTTAGCATCAAATTTAGTGCCAAATTTATCATTGAGTTTAGCCTCTCTTTCGACTCTTGATGTAGCTTCATGTATAGCTTCCTATGTAACATCTTATTTTTCTCCTAGTTATGGCATTGTTTTTAGTGTCCATTTTAGCTTCTTTTTAACTTCCTTTGTACCTTCCATTGTAGCTTCCTTTTTAGCTTCCTTTGTAATATCATATTTTTCTACTTGTTATGGCATTGGATATGGATTTTTGTTAAGGATGGATTTTTTATTTAAGTTAGGGGGAGGAGTGTACAGTAAGATAAATTGAGTAATTATCGTATAGTGGATGCACAATACACAGATCCTAAATGAGTAATTACCCATTGCCACCCTTACTGCTTCTTTCATTTGTGAAAAATAGTGTGACTACCTGGAAATCATTCATGGTAGTTGTCATTTATCATTGAAAGCCTGAATTCATTGAAAGGGTAACCTTAAAAATTCCCTACCTATTGTCAAATTTCATTCAACTAATATTCTCTACCGAAGTGTTTGTATTGACCAAGTGCCACCCTATAATATTCTCTTAGTAGTTTTGATCAATAAAAAAATATCTAAAACAACCATGGGAGGAGCGATAATATATCATGAACTAGACTCTATTGATGCACTGCTACACCATACAAAAGCTATAGAAATATTTAGGAATGCAGGGCGGTTAGTCTACTTTGAGAAGCTACAGGGTTTCAGTGAACAAATTGTTATGGAATGCACATAGGATCTACAAGAGAAACATTCAGAGGTTAGAGGATTCACAATTGTTGTTGCAGAGGACATAACTACCAGTGTTACAGGTTTACCTCAGATAGGGGCTCTCTAGTTTTGTAGGAAAATAAGAGATCCAACAACAAGGGACACATTTTTATAGTGAGGATAGGAAGTAACGAGGAAGAGGAGATGTATTAATAGAACATCCCTTCCTCGCCCTTGGGATGTGTGGCTTTCTTTATTCAAAAGTTACTTGTGAGGGATGTTTTGCGATAGTATTCAATTATCATTTTTAGTTATTGGCACATCTTCGTAATGGAAAACAGATAATTTTTCCCTATTATTCGCTAAAATATTTACAAAATATGGAAGAGGCAGTGCATATAGAAAAGCATCCAAAGACTTGATTAACCAACCATGCCATCACCAAGTTAATCATAATTCATTCAATGCAACAATATGGAAGCACATGGATTAGTTTATTGGCAAAGTCACATGCACCAACTGCCGAAATAGAGAAAAGTGAAAGTGAAGAACAAGCGGTAAGTGTTGAAACAACACCAAAATATAAAGCAATTACAACTAGAAAAAGTAGAGCATCTACACTTCCTAGAAAAAGAAAAATGGTCACACATCCTAGACCTCATCGTAGAAACAGTAAGAGATATATTTCCATAAGAACATATGATGGGACATCCGCTGAAGGAAAAAGAGCATGCACTAAAGAACTTGTGGATATATGTTTTGGGAAATCTGAGGATAGTTATCATGGATGGCATCTTAAGGAAGAAGGGCCTGAGGTAGAGTCTGTTAAAATAGGGGCACCTAGAATAATGTTAGCTGAAGTAGGGGTTCTCGAAACAGAAATTCCCGAGGAATCTAGGGAAGTATTTGAAAAATATACTCTTGTACAAATTGCGGTGAAAAAGAGGAAATTGAAGAATCCATAAAGCAAAGAACAAGATGTAAGTGTTGAAAAAACCCCAGAAGATAGAGAATTTACACCTCCCATACAAAGTAGAGAAGCTACACTCCCTAGACAAATAAGAGGAGTTGCACCTCCTAGACCTCATCACAAAAATAGTACGATATTGAGTTCCATAAGAATGTTTGTTATTACATATGCTAAAATAAAAATAATACGCACTAAAGAACCTGTGGATATATGTAGTGAACAATCTGAGGATAGTTATCATGGATTCCCTATTGAGGAAGAAGGGCTTAAGGTAGATACTACTGAAAAAAGGACACCTAGAACCGTTTCAACTAAAGTAGAGGTTCTTGAAATATAAATTCCCAAGGAATCTAAGGAAATATCTAAAAAAATTACTCCTATACAAATTGCAGTGAAAAAGAGGAAATTGAAGAAGTCAGAAGTGAAGAAAGGAGGTAAGTGTTGAATAGCACTAGAAGATAGATCAGTTACAAAAAAGAGTGGTTATACCTCCTAGACCCCTTCGCAAAAACCCTAAGAGATGGAGTTCCATAAGAAAATCTGATGGTACATCTGTTGAAGGAAAAAAATCATGTACTAAAGAACTTGTGGATATATGCAGTGGACAATATGAGGATAATTATCATGGATTCCCTATTGAAGAAGAAGGGTCTGAGGTAGATACTATTAAAATAGGGGCACTTGGAATAGTTTTAGCTGAAGTAGAGGTTCTTGAAATAGAAATTCCTAGGGAATCAAGGAAGTATTTTAAAAATCTACTCATATAAAAATTGCGGTGAAAAAGAGGAAATTGAAGAAAGCCAGAAAGTGAAGAACAAGAGGTAAGTGTTGAAACAACACTAGAAGATAGAGCAGTTACACTGCCCAGACAAAGTAGCGAAGATACACTTCCTAGACAAAGAAGATTGGTTACACCTCTTAGACCCCTTCAAAAAAATCCTAAGATATGGAGTTCCATAAGAATGTCTATTGGTGCATCTATTGAAGGAAAAAGAGAATGCACTAAAGAATCTGTGGATATATCTAGTGGACAATCTGAGGGTAGTTATCATGGATACCCCGTTGAGGAAGAAGGGTCTCAGGTAGAGACTCATTAAACATGGGCACCTCAAAAAATTCCAGTCGAAGCCAGGATTCCTAAACAAAAATGCATATGGAATATAAGAAAGCATATGAAAAATATAATCTTGCACAAACTCTGGTGAAAAAGAGGAAATTGAATAAGTTATTGGGTGGAAAGACTACTAAGAAGAGAGTGTAGGTAAACGTTACACCATCATCTAACCCAATATCTAAGGAATGTAATGATACAATAGAACCAACGAAGTTTGAGGGACAACATAATGAATAAAAAGAAGAATAATGTGTAAAAGAACATACCCCAACACTTGAATTTCATGTTGTTCCACCTAAATCAAAGGAACCTGAGAAATAAAAAAAATGAGGAGGAGCTCAAAAAGGAACAAGATGATGTCTCTTTATCAGGTAAGTCTGAAACTGACCTCCTTATTTAGTAAATTAATAAATTGAAGGAATAAAATGATAATTTAACAAAACAACTTACCATGGTTGAAGGGCGGCTTCAATTTAGAAAAAAAATGGATTAGAAACCCTAGAAGAAGTGGCAGAAGTAATGTCAGTTAGATTATGTGATGGAATTAAGGAAGTGCTGAAGGAATAAGGTTATGAAATTCCAACCACTATTTCAGTTGGAATTCATGTTGGAGATCAAGATGAAGAATTCCAAACTGTTGTTCCACAAGAACCTACTAAAGATGATGTTGTTACGTAAGAACCAACAATTGAAGTAAAGTGAGAGGGAGATGTTGGGATGTGAAATCATGCAGATATGGACATGAAAATACTCAAGTTGGGTGGAGATATTGGGATGTGAAATTGAGATATTTTTGCACTCATTTTCCTACCTTTTCTTTACCTTTTTTAATTCTCAAGAGCATACTCTATCACTATAATAGCCATTATCAACTTCAGCATGTCTCTTTTTATATGGCATCCTTATGATCCAATTCTACTTTTAATTTGGCATGAGAACTACTGACTTAGGATATATTTATCATAAAAATGACAATTGGGCTATTATAGGTTTTGTGGTCTATTGAGATGTTGTTGCAGGATTACACTTTCTAGTTTTGCCTTGCCAAGTACGGGACAAGGACTCCCTAAGGATTGTTATTACACACAGGGGCTTCACTAGAGGAGCAATAACATACCATGTGCATTCATATTGGAGTATATATATTGAGGGAAAATTGACATAATATATTGAGCATATAATATGGGGTAAATGGTTTTTATATTGGCAGGTATAATAAATGGAGCTCAAAGTTAATGAAAAAATAGAAAGGGGGTATAAAAAATGTCAATGAAAAAATGGATACCTACAATATCTAGCAAAAGTAGGGGTTTTTTAAATTGGGAAGGTGTATTGGGTTCGTATTGGTAGGGGGTTAAATAATGTGATTTTTAGAGTTATTTTCCAATATTTAGTCAAATTAAGGGTATTTTTTAGTATGCCACAAACACACATGCTATATGAGAGGTTCATGAGTGAAGCCCTTGTGGTTACATATGAAGATATATTTTTTATGCGCTAACCTCCTTGAATTAGTTATGAACATCAATTTGGAAAACTTCTGGTTAAAAGATAATTTGAATATCAAAGGAGAAGTTTCTAGACAATGTAGCTGAAACAATTAGGATTTTCTATTGATTATTATTGTAATTTGTAAAAGTTGTTACAAATTTGTCATAACCTTGGAAATCATTATCAAATTGTTAATGCATAATCTAAAATTATAAAGAGGTGTACTCTCAGCCCACACAAGATAGACATATAGAAACATATAGATATTGATAGAGGGGGAGAGCTCCAACATTGTAATCATATATGTTTCATTAATGCAATCTGAATCATTGGTGGTGCCATACCTTACTGTTGATTAGCTTGTGTGTTGTGTAGTGTTACTGTTGTTATTAGTCTTCTTCATGCTTTAATGATTGCATAATTCTAACCATTGTATTGTGTAAGAGAATAGGTCATGGACTAGTCCCTTTGTTAGTGTGAATGTTATTTAATTCTTGTTACAGTTTGATGGTGTGTGCATTTCATTTGAATGTGTGTTTCAACATTTGTTGAGAGAATGGTTTCCAAGGGTGCTCTTTTTTTTTTTTTTTAATAAGAGTGACAGTGTGAAAACATGGTTTTATTCTGCATTGTGTGTTTATTTCTTGAGAGTGTGAATAAGGTTTGAGAGTGTAATAGCTAGAGCGTTGAGTTTTGCAGAGTGTGATTACAATGATTGAGTTTAAGATTCATCAACACTAGTCATCATTTCCCGTTGCATATATTTTGTGTAGCAAGCTTGTAATAACAAAACCTATTCGAATTATAAATTAATGTGAAGAGTTGGAATTATCACTCTAAATTAAAGGGACAATTGTTTTGCCCAAGAGCAAGTTGAAGAAAACCCTATACACAACTTTCACATAATGCAAGTTGAAGCACAACTTGGACTGTTGTTTGAAATCTGAACCACAATTAGTGAAGGGTCAAAATAAACATATAATAATTAAAAAGTGTGTAAAATAATTAAATAAATAATCTACAATTTGAATCAATTATATTGGCCAATAAATGAAATCTGGGTGTGCATTTTAGTTAAGCAAAACAATTTTGACCTGTTTCACAAAAATGCATGCCCAACCTTAATTTCAAGGCCAAATTGAATGATTCAAATTTGAGAGTACTTTTTTACTCATAATTAACATTAAATTTTCACATATAGTTTTCCGTTGTGCAAGAATATGCCAAATTGGATTGATTTTGTAAGGTTAAAGTCAAGGTTTGTGTGCCTCAAATAAATGCACACTAGGACCTATAGTTAATTGATAGTGCAATAATGATCATTCCAACCTAAATATAAAACCATTTCATGCAACATAGCATATTCATTTTCATAAAGGGTTTTTATGCCTCAAATAAATGCACACCAAGAATGTTTGGGAACAAGGTGATGGACTAAGAAAAATCAAACATGAAGTTAAATAGTTGAAACTTGTAGTTTCTTGATTAAAACCTTTATAAGTAAGGCCAAATGACCTTATGATTTAAGTAGTAATTAGGTTTAAATGTTGCCGAGGGATATATAAAGAGGTAGCACTTAGGGTTTGCAACGTCTATTTTAGGGTTTTTCTATATTTTACTTATTTTTTAGGTTTTTAAGTTTAATATTAGGTCAAGTGACCTAGTTAGGACATTTTCTAAAAAAAAGGCTCTGGTGCCATTTTAATGCAAAAAGCACATTTACTATTATTTATGAATAACTAGTTGCGTGAGGGAAATTTGGTAAATTCTACCCATGATAAATAAGTAATGGCCATCTTACATGCCATCAAAATCTTGCAGCCCTATTTTTGAAAGTGTTATTTTTAATAAATTGTATCTTATATCTAAATATTAAATTTGAATTTTTAATTTTGTTTTTGAGAAAATAATATTTTTTTCTTTATAAAAGTGATATATAAAAAAATAAAGTGACAAGTTAAAAAAAAAAACTCATTTTCCTATGCATTCCTCACAATTTATTCAACGTGCACTCTTGCATTCAACTTGCATTCCTCATTATATATGTAGTGTGCATTATTGCATTCAACGTGCATTCAACTAGCATGCCTTGACCCCAGACAACAATGGCCTCAATTGAAATAATGACATCCTCTTCCCCACAAAAATTTGACACACAAGGTTCCCAAGAGAATTTCACAGTAAAAAATTCAAAGAGTTTGTTGATACATGGACATATACAAACAATTGTCCACCAGATATGTTAGATATCGTTAAAAGAGAACTAGTTTATAATTTTGTATTTGAAGAGTTTGATCTCCAAAATGATGAGGTAGATGAGGTCGTAGAAAATGATGATGATAAAGCCATGGAATTAAAATTATTTGGGTAGAGGATTAAGTTGGAACCTCATCTGGTTGTAGGAGAAACAAAATTTCCACATGGAGGGGGAGCAATATTTAACTCCAAGAAAATCCCTACGGTAGAAGAGATTGAAATAGCTATTAAAATACATGGGAAAGAAGTATGTGCTCCAAGGAATGGATTAAAAATGAAATATTTTCCCCAAGGACTATAAATCCTCGATTTAAGTTGTACTTAAGGCAATTATGAATCATTTCAAGATTTATATTTTTGTTGACTTCATGAGGCTCGTTATTCATTGGATTGAAGGCACGGCCATAGATGTCCCTCATCTATTGGCTAAAAAATTACATTATTCACTGTAAGAAAGTAAAATTGACAAGGTTAAGTTCAATTTCCTAGGAACACTACAAAAAATTATTGATTTGTATCGACTTGGTGTTGAAACAAGGCCTCTTAAAACTTGCATTAGGAAATCAAAACCAAAGAAAAACATTAAGGAAAACCCTAAACAAACACGTGTTGAAGGCGTGGAAGAATTTGTTGATACAATTTTCCATGCTGAAGATATAACTGCTAGTATTCTAACAAACTTACATGTGCATGTGGATGAAGATGAGAAGCAGGAAGGTATGAACCATTATAAGGAGACATGTGATGATGACTTTTCTGTAATACACATAATTCCTTCTAAACAATTGGAACCTTAGTAAAAATTCCCTTTTATGGATGATTCAACATCTGCATCTCCAAGTTTAAATGTGCATAATCCAACATACAATTTCGATAAAAATAATAGAATGATCCATTACAAACAAGTTTAAATGGAGGATTCTTCCTCTATATACATCTGGGAGGACAAGTACAAACTAAAACAGAAGGGTATTGTTGAATGAATGAAGAAGATTGCAATGTTGCAATCAACAATTATGCAAGAAACACAAAAATAAGTGAAATCCCTAAGAACAAGTATAAAATTATTTATGAATTGCATAATAAGGTATCCAATATGAGTGACAAAGGTATGAGGGAGATAGATGAACTATATGCAAAGTTAAAAAAAAAATAGGCTACATATGATGAACAAATTAGTGAACATGAAGAGGAGTTGAGAAGAACACGAAAGGTTCTCAGTATACCTCCATTGGCCACTTTAGATACTTCTGAGGCTAAATTAGTCAATTTATTGAATGAAAAAGACAAAATTATTGAGTATTTACATGTTGGAATTGCAAATAAATCTAAATATAAGGACCAACATAAGCTTCAATCACATGTTGAAGAATACAAGAAAAGAGTGACTAAGTTCGAGAAAATCTGTCATAGGAAAGCTAATAAGTTGAAAGAGAGATCCCTTGAAATTGCCCAGGAAAATGAGGAGATTAAAAAATTGAAATGGAAAAATATCGACATTTTTAAGAAGGTGGTACTGAGAGTGGGGATAAAGGTAAGGGTAAGGGTAAAGGTAAAAGTTAGTCGATACATGAGTAAAACAAATTCCTTCAAATTACTTGGAGAAACCCAAGCTAAAAGCACAAGTGAAGGTTTTAGAGACCATTGTCTTAGCCATCAATTTTGTGGGTGATTTATATGTCTCACCACCTATTGTTCAATCGTTTAGGCATATGGTAGCTGAGAGGGATAAAGGAATTACAGATCTCCACAATGATCTCATGAGCAACTGAAAAGCACAACATTTGGGATGTGACATGGAGATACAAAATTTGAAATCC
>APFE030493472.1:0-16024 GCA_000404065.3 Pinus taeda | reverse complement strand
CCAAAGCAGCTCCTCTATTAGTTGGTTTCACTGATTCTGATTGGGTTGGTGACCCTGATGATCGGAAGTCTACTGCCATTTATGTCTTCACTCTTGGTTCAGGACCTATTACATGGGCTTGTAAGGAACAGGCTGCCATTTCTCTTTCGTCAGCAGAAGCAGAGTATCATGGTGTCGTGGAAGCTAGTAAGGAAGCCTTGTGGCCTCGTCAGATCCTATTAGAATTTGGCTTTGAGCAGAAGCATCCATCCACACTTTGGTGTGATAATCAAAGTGCCATTCAGCTATGCAAAGATCCAGTCCAGCATCAGCGCAGCAAACACATTGAACTACACATGCACTTCATCAGGAAACTCATTCATGACCATGTTCTTGAAGTGCAATATTGTTCAACAGATGATCAGGTTGCAGACATCTTCACAAAGGCTCTCACAGAGGCGAAGTTCACTAAACTTCGATATATGCTTGGAGTTCAGGAAGTTGTCACTAAGGGGGGATAGGCTCTAGTGCCTCCTTCCTTCTCCTATTGTGTCACATTTGTAAATCCTTCAATCCTATCCCAAGTTGTTCTTAAGGGGGGATGTTAGGATATTCCGACACATAGGAATAGTTAAGTTCAACTTGGTCTAGTATAGAGTTAGGTTAGCGTTAGGTAAAGTGTGTTTCTTTACCGTTGTACATTTTGTAACTTCAATCCGACGGTCACGATATGTAGTGATCCGACGGTTCATTCTCTCCTCGGTATTACCGACACTTGATCCGTGGCTTGACACCCGATTGGTCCATGAATTCGATTTAAAGCGCATGGAGGGTCATTTGTAGGTTAACCGTGCATGAGAGAAGCTTATGTAAATTTTCATTCTTTATTAATAAATTGGCTGTAGTAGCCACGTTGGCGCAGGGCGTGGACTGTTTCCCTCTCTGAGGGTTTTAACCACGTCAAAATACTGGTGTATTGATCTGTGATCTATTTGTGAGCGGTGTCCTTCTGGTTTTCTGTTTGAGGAACTTACCCTGTAAATTCCTACAGAAGTATGATATTTAAAGTTGCAATTGGATCTGGTTATTGCTACAGAGTTCTAGGTTTTGCTCTGTGTACTAGTGATTGTGGTTGATAACATGGTTTCAGTGATTCAACTGTTGGGTGATTCAGAGATTGATGATGTGGATGTAGTTGATGGTTGTATTGTGGTGGTGATTGATTTGTGCTTTGATGTTATTGATGGATCTAGTTTGAAAATTTATGGAACGTGATCCTTGGAGGAAGAGAGAAGGTCATAGCCTTCTGTAGGTCGGTGCCTACGTATTGGTAGAAAAATTGGCTAGTACAAAAGCCAGGGGGTTGGAGCTCCCTTCCAGTAGTAGCTGGAAAACAAGAGAGGGTTGTAGCCCTCTGTAGGTCAGCACCTACGTACTAGTAAATATATCGGCTAGTACAAGAGCTAGGGGATTGTAGCTCCCTTCCAGTAGTAGATGGAGAATGAGAGAAGGTTGTAGCCTTCTGCAGGTGCATGCCTGCATACTGGTATGAGTCTACGCCAAGACAATATTGTAAACATGTTTTTCTTATATTAAAGGAGGAGGGTAGTAGATGGTTTTTGTCCTGCATTGGGTTTCCACCTTATATCATGGTGTTCATGTGTGTTTCTTATGTGTGATGTTCTGTTCTGTTTTGCTACACTTGTTTACTATTTATATGGTTAATGAAGTTCTGATGCAATGATAAAAGATCAACATATGATGAATTAACTGAATCATAAGATTACTGGATATACACTAGTTTCATTAAACATAGTAGTGTGTGCATGCGGGTTCCCTTAACTGATGTAGTGTATATGAATCAAAGTATGAAATGAAAAGTTATATTGATTTGCTAATATTGATTCACCCCCCCTCTCAGTATTATTTCCAACAATTTCAATATCTCAAGAAGAGTCTGTGTTCTCCCAAGGTAGTGTCACTTCTCAATATATCCCATCGCAACCGCTGACTAGAGCAAAGAGTGGAAAAAATGGAATCCCACTAGTTAAATTCCCTCTACCAAGTCGTAAAAGGGCAAGGAAGACACCATCAAAATCTAGCAGTGAGATTCTTTCATCATCATCGTCCATTCAATCCATATCACTGCAAGGTCACACACCCACTTCCCAACCCAAGATCGTGATTCACATAGGTACAGGAGCTACACCATCCTCTACCCGATTGTGGAGTATCAAAGAAGGTATGTTTTGATGGTTATTTTAGTATCTTTTCATTAGGACTTATAAGCCTTTTTGCATCATAAACTTAGAAAATGATAAAGAATTATAACAAAACATGTGAGATTAATATAGAATGCTGACAATTTTCGTTTCCATGTACAGGAAGGAGGAAAAACGAAAATTGGCCGTTCTAAAGGAAAAGACGAAGATGGGTTAACTGTTGTCTCTTCAAAGGGAGATTGCATGCAAACCAGATCAAAACGGACTAGCCCGTGAAAGGAAGGGAGATATTAGCTCGGCACAGAAAAAAGAAGAAGTGACTCAGGATTAACGGTTCTGCGAATCCCTCAAGATCCTTGATCCTGAGGGATCGTTGTTTTATCTATTTTTGCATATAGATATCTCCGTCATCACCCTTATATAAGGGGCAACATTGTTAGCTAAAAGGGTGGTTATGCTCTTATGTAATTTCTTTTAAAAGATCAAAACTGTGATCATTATGTCCTGTTAAGACTTGCTCTACTGTAATTTTACTTAATGCATTAATATAGACTTGGTTACTCTTTTATCTTTGAGCCTGGAATAACCTCAAGCGGTGTACCCCTGGAGGCTAAGGGCTTGGCCCCGGAGGACACTTGCTCTTGTACCATTACGCGTGGTTTCTGTGTGGATTGCTTATCAATGTGATCTGGTAATCTGACTTGTTTTATAAAGATTATGTCACATGCTCTGTCGTGTTTAATCCATTAATGTTTTTGAAAACAAAAGTGTTGTATTGATGCTGCATCATATTACTATTCGTTTAGGTGTTAATATAATACGGTTAGTTTCTACAGGATACTATTGTTCCATTACAGAGTTTTTGTGTTATGCGATTGTGCCTTAACGTTACAGAATTCATCTTGGAAGCTTTTTTCTATGTGATTATTGGATTCTCACATATTACTGTTCCATATTGAGATGCAATCGTATGCTTTCTAATTAGAGTAACAATTGAATCATATTACTATTTGAGCATGTTGTGTTTATATGGTTTTCAGTGTTGTTCCATCATGTATTTGTAAGCAGTGCTATTCCATTTGTGTGTACATATTTAAGAATGAAGGATTGATGTTTGGTTATGACTAATGCATGTGATTTAATATATTTACAGCTTGTTAGACTTAGTTACTGCTCTATTCCTTGATTGTTGTTCCATTTCCGCATTGCTGTTCCATTTCTTAATTGTTGTTCCATTTCAGAATTGTCGTTCTGTTTCAAGGTTGTTGTTCCATTTCATTGTTGTTCGATTTGTCTGCCGTTCCATTTCTTGTTATTTGTTATTTTGGTGTGAAGGATGATCTCAGACTGTAGTGAGCATCTTTTGTCCGACTCCCAGACCCCTGATATGTTCTCTGATTTCTTTTCCATCAGTTTCTAAAGGGATGGGTTATTGCTACCGAACCCTTGACTGATACATTTCTTAATATCTGAATGTGCGATTTAGTCTTTTGAAGTAATTAAGTTGTAGACACGCATCCATTTACTCTTGAATTTTCAAACACTGTACTACGAGCATTACTCTAGAAAATGCTAAGCCTCAGACTGAGACACTCTTTGAAATAGCAAAACGTTCCCAGATTGACATATTAATCTGAGGTAACTAGAGGTGAAAGAGACCCTTTTTATAGCTTCATATTTTGGCATTGTTGCCGGGGAAAGAGTGTAGCCATTTCTTCTTTTTCTCAAAGTAGTGTACGAGCCTGCTAGGGAAGAATTGGGTTTTGAAGACAAAAGGTAAGAACCTACGTGTGGAGCATGTAAAAGCCGTGCTCCTTTGCCCGCTTTCCTGTAGATTTGCTGTTGTTTTTTAAGTAGGATTTAGTAGTTAATTTAAGTGCATGACTAAGTAGAAAAAGTCAGAGAAAAATTCCAAGCCTCTACCAAAGCCAGAAAAAGATAAGGGGCCGGTGACCCTTGGCCGATCAACCTTCATAGACGAAATCTATAAGAAAGCTGAATCTCAGCCCTCAGTAGGACCCAGGAAAATTATTTCTAAACAACCTACTAGCTCCCTTCAGGCCACAGGTTCACCATCTGTAGCCTTTGCTGAGGTGCATAGTCAAACTGACGAGAAAGACTTTCAAGAAATTGAAAATTCTACTCCAGAGCTATTGCAGGAAGGGAATTTCAGTAGTATTTGTGAAGGAGGAGGAGAGACAGGGGAAACCGAGGAACCGAGATCTCCTCTTAGAACAACTCAGCCATTAAGCAGCCTAGACAAAGGAAGTGCTGCAAAAATTACTGTTAAAGAAACCCAATCCCCTCAGTCAATAGTCCCAGATAGACGAAGTGCTATTAAAACTATTCCTTTCAAAGCCATTCCCTCTCGACCTAGGAACACCCTCCTAGATATCCCAGAAGGTTATTGGCATATATTTGACCCAATGGCTCAAAACTAGCCAAACACCCAAACCTCTACATTACAATACCCCATAGTGGATTCTGTAGCAAATGCCCCCATGAAAGTAATCCCTCTTCAACATATCCCTACATTCCACGGGCTTACATCAGAAGACCCGGATGCATTTTTATTTGAATTTGATGTACTGTACAGAGGATATGATTACACCACTGACCCCCAGAAACAGAAACTGTTTCCCTCTACACTAAAAGGGGCTACTTTAAGATGGTTTATGGGATTAGGTGGTGGGGTTATAAATAACTGGGAACAAATGAAAGAATCTTTCCTAAAAAAATATCAGGACTATTGCAGGTCTAGAGAACTGAAAGATGAAATATTCCAGATGATAGCTAGACCAAATGAAACATTAGAAGAGTATGTGGAACGTTTCCAGTATAATCTACATCTCCCTATGCATCACTGCCTTTACTTGATAACGTGTTGAAAACAACATTAATAAGGGGCATGAAGGAACAATGGATCGAAACATTAAACATCATGGGAAAAGGGGATATTTATCAAGAAAGTTTTGCTGACATTATTGATTTATGTATCAAGAGCTCGAGAGACAACACACGAGTAAAACCAGCAGAACATGATTGGTTTGTAAGAGAGAATAAAATCTCATCAGAAGGAGTAACGCGTGTAGAAATTGGAAATTTATTAGAAAATTTTAAAACTGATATACTAGGGACACTGACTACACAATTGGATATTTTGCAGGCCAAGCAAAAGCAAATGGAGGTAGAACAGAATTTGGAAATCTTTTGTCCCAGATGCAGGAAGAAGCATAGCCATAAGGAGTGTCCACTGGATGCAGTCCAAACATGCGCCATCTGTACAAAAGATCACTCTATGGAAAGTTGTCCCTCACTACCTGGACTGAAAGTAGTATATAAGGAAGCAGAAGAAGAGCCAGAATCGGTGTATTTGATCAACCAGCGCCGCCAGTGGAAGCCGCGAAAAACTGGTATGTTTCCAGACCCAACTTCTTCTTTTCAGTCTCCACAGTATAATGCTCAACAGTATAATATGTGGCAAAGTCAATTTCAACCCCCATTTCCAAACTGGTCACCACAGTCATTTCCTTCCTCAAACCCGTGGCTGAATCAGACAAGCCAATCTGGTTGGATAAACCATCCTTATACCCCACCATATTGGCAAAACAACCCATACCCACCACAATGGACTCCCCCGACTTCACAAAGCTCAGCTTGGCAGAAAAACTGGCAGAGACCAATGCATCAACCAATAGGAACTATTCCTCTCCCTCAACCTACACTGCCAGCTTTACAGCAAAATCCCCAGTCTAATCTGAGACCGCAACTCCTAGCCCAACCCAACCACAACCCAAATAACAGACTGGTCCAATCTCTCCAAATCATAGAAACACCAGAAGTAGGACCCGATCTGAGAGAGTGTAATGATCTTCAGTTAAGATCTGGGCGTATTATTCAAACCGAGGAAGATAAAACAGTTCAGATTGAAGATCAGTTACCCAGAAAACATCTGTCACATGAATAGGATGTGAATAAACAAAAAACTCATAATCGAGAAACCACATCCTCTCCCCCGTTCCCATAATGATTAGTCATACCTCGACCTATACAACAACCTAATTTTGACATTCTGGGAGAATTACAAAATTTGTACATAAAAATTCCATTCCTCCAAGCCATTCAAGACATCCTGATATACGCAAAAACTATCAAAATTATAATTGTGCATAAAAATACCAAGGAGGAATATAACAAATAATCCAAGAGTTCAAGTAGTCGGCACTTTATCTGACTTATTATCAGGAAAAGAAACATACATTAAATACGAAGACCCAAGAAACCCAATAGTAACTGTCCAAATTTATGGTCAAACCCTGCCCAATGCCTTAGTTGATCTTGGAGCTGCAATCAATATCTTAATAACCACTACTTGCCAAAAGCTAGGCATTACATCTATAGAACCCACCTCCACTTTGTTAGAATTGGCTGACCGATATGTGGTTAGGCCAGAGGGCATACTACATGATGTCATGGTCTTGGTTGACTCCTGGGAATATCCAACTGATTTTCTAATAATAAATCCTAAAACCCGACTTGATGGACATCCATTGATCTTAGGAAGACCTTGGCTCGCCACTGCTGATGCCTATATTGGTTGTCGGCAAGGGAATATGATCATAACCAGGGGAACATATATCAATAATTTAGTTCTATATCCCCCAGCATAGCCAAGTGTCACAATAGTCAAAACTAATAGGCACCCTGTATCATATCTTACTGATAACATTAGATCTCCATTAACTATACAAGAAGCACTTGATTTCAAAGACCAAACAGAAGATGATGCCATCAATAATTTCATTAGTCAAACTGAACCCACATCTTGCATGCAATGTCATATGATAAAAGCAGCATTTGATAACAAATTAGAAGAAGGTCCTCTGAAAGATACACATGATCATACAATCCCTGTCACCTCTGTTGCAAATAGTAAAATTGTGGAAATTGAACCAGGAAAAACCTTAAACATTAATGCCAACCTCACATCTGAACAAGAAACAAAGCTCATCCATATGTTAAGGAAATATAAAGAAGAATTTGCATGGGACTACCCTGATATAAAAGGAATTGACCCCCAGTTATGTACACACCACATTTACATAGAAAAAGATGCAAGACCTATTCGACAGCCTCAGAGAAGACTAAATCCTCATCTAAAAGAGGTGGTAAAAGTTGAACTTTAAAAACTTTTAGATGTTAATTTTATCTACCCTATCTCTGATAGTAAATGGGTCTCCCCACTTGTGGTGGTACCAAAAATGAATGGGAAATGGAGAATTCGTGTGGACTACAGTGAGCTAAATAAAGCAACACAAAAAGACCACTTCCCTCTCCCATTCATCGACCAAGTATTAGACACTTTGGCAAGGAAGAAATTATTTTCTTTCCTTGGTGGCTTCAGTGGGTGCAATCAAATACAGATTGCCCATGAAGATCAAGACAAAACTACTTTTACTTGTCCTTGGGAAACATTTGCCTACTAAGTTTTACCTTTTGGCTTATGCAATGCCCATGCCACATTCCAAAGGGCTATCCTTAGTATTTTTGCAGACCTAATAAATGAAGGACTTGAAATATATATGGATGACTTTATTCCATACAGAGATGAGTTTGACCCAGCACTGGATACACTAGAAGAAGTCCTACAACGTTGCATTGCTACCAGGCTTTGTTTAAGCCATGAAAAATGTTATATGATGATGACGGAAGGACTTATTTTAGGACACTATATTTCAGAAGCTAGCATTTGGGTAGATCCAGCCAAAATCCAAATACTTCTGCTTATTCCCACTCCCACCACTCAAACAGAGGTACGTAGCTTTCTTGGATTTTTCTAGTTATTACAGAAGGTTTATAGAACATTATTCACATATTGTTGCACCTTTGTATGCACTAACTGGTAATGTTGATTTTCTTTGGACAAAGAAATGTGAACGTGCTTTCAAGGATATGAAGAAGCTTGTATCCATAGCCCTAGTCTTTCGAGGACCAAATTGGGATTTGCCATTCCAGATATCATCTGATGCCTCAGACAGCCATTGGAGTGGTCCTTGGGCAGGAAGAGGATAGAAAACCATATGCAATTTATTACATTAGCAAAAATCTATCCCCTGCTGAATTAAGCTATACTATCACTGAAAAAGAATTTCTAGCCGTAACACATGCTGTCAATAAGTTCAGACATTACATTACTGGATATCCTATTATCTTATACATAGATCATTCTCCTATAAAATATTTAGCAAACAAGCCTTTCACAAATGGCAGAATAACTAGATGGCTGATTTTATTGCAGGAATTTGATATTACAATCAAGGATCGACCTAGAAAAGAAAACCCGGTAGCTGATTTCCTCTCAAGAATGCCAATGCCATTTGATGCAGCAGCAGTAGAAGATCAATTTCTGGATGAGCATCTCTTTGTTGTCGTTGTTCAAACACCCTGGTATGCTGATGTTGCCAATTACCTAGCAGTAGGTAAGTTACCAAAGAATCTAACCCCTAATGAGCGAAAAAAGATTGTTCAACGAAGTACTAGATTTTCTTGGATTGGGGGCTATTTGTTTCAGACAGGGGCAGACATGCATATCAGGAGATGCATTCGAGATG
This sequence comes from Pinus taeda, assembly GCA_000404065.3. Lineage (NCBI taxonomy): Eukaryota > Viridiplantae > Streptophyta > Pinopsida > Pinales > Pinaceae > Pinus > Pinus taeda. The sequence goes on along the minus strand of APFE030493472.1, from coordinate 7,212 downwards.
ATGAAATTATTGACATTTTGAAAGCCTGCCATGACCAACCATGTGGTGGATATTTCGCTGATCGCAGAACTGGACATAAAGTGCTACAAATAGGGTATTATTGGCCCACAAATTTCAAAGATTTAAAGAAATTTGTCCAAGCCTGTGACAGTTGCCAGAGAGCAGGACGTCCTAATCAGTCGGATGAGATGCCTCTGAAACCACAGCTAGTCATTGAACCATTCGAGCGATGGGCTCTTGATTTCGTCGGACCAATCAACCCATCATCAAACTAGAAAACATATATTTTGGTGACAACAGAATATGTCACAAAGTGGGTTGAAGCAGAGGCATTGCCAAGAGCCACAGAGGACTCTGTCATATAGTTCTTGTTCCATCTATTTGTACATTATGGCCTTCCAAGAGAGATAATTACAGACGGTGGACCACAGTTTGCTGGAAACATAATAGCTGCAACACTCAACAACTATCATGTCCAGCATAAAATCACTACTCCATACCACCCACAGGCTAATGGGCAAGTAGAAAGCAGCAATAAAATAATAGAAACAATCCTAACGAAAATTGTTGCATCACATAGACATGATTGGGCTGCTAGACTACTTGAAGCATTGTGGTCTTACAGAACAACATGGAGGAGTACCACTGGTTACTCACCTTATCAGCTAGTGTTTGGAAAACAACCATTTTCCCCATAGAATTCAAAATCCAAACATTACGAACAGCGCAGGAAGTTGGCTTAGACCTAACTGAGGCACAGACTAATTGACTACAGCAGATCAATGAGCTAAATGAAATTAAGCTCTCTGCACTTCAAAACACTTCTCTGATCCAGCAGCAGAGAGCTAAATGGCATGATGCTCTCATTAAAAATAAAGTCTTCCACGAAGGAGACTGGTCTCTTTTGTATAACTCCAGGTTTCAGGACTTCCCCGGAAAACTCCAAACTCGTTGGTTGGGACCATATGAAATCCAGAAGGTACACGACAATGGTACCCTTACTCTAATCACTATTGATGGTTCTGCATATTCCTTTAAGGCAAATGGCCACCGAGTTCGTCTCTATCGCAAACCACTCACTCGGAAGTCCTTCTGCCAACAGCTATGCCAAGATTCGATATGGAGATTTTGGGGGAGGAAGAGAAGTCTTCCTCACCTGTAATTCTTTAAGGAATTTACTTTTCTTTACAGTTTGTACATAATTTCTTGAGTTATTTGTGTGCATACCTTTGAAACAAAGTTTTGTTGTTACTACTGTTCCTTTTCCAAAGGAACGACATTAGGTGTTTTTGTTGTTCCTTTTTCCAAAGGAACGACAATTGTGCGTTTTTTGCTGTTCCTTTTCCAAAGGAACAACATTTTTTTATTTTTGCTATTCATTTTCCAAAGGAACATCATTTGTGTGTTTTTGTTGGTCATTTTCCAAAGGAACAACATTTTTTCATTTCTGCTGTTCTTTTTCCAAAGGAACGAAATTTGTGTGTTTTTGTTGTTCCTTTTCCAAATGAACAACATTTTTTTTAATTTTTGTTGTTCTTTTTCCAAAGAAACAACATTTGTGTGTTTTTTGCTGCTCTTTTTCCAAAGGAACAGCGTTTGTGTGTTTTTCCTGTTCCTTTTCCAAAGGAACAACACTTTTGGATTTATGTTGTTCCTTTTTCAAAGGACCAACACTTTTGATTTCTGCTGTTCCTTTTTCAAAGGAACGACATTTGCGTGTTCTTGCTGTTCCTTTTCCAAAGGAACAACATTTTTGATTTCTACTATTTCTTTTCCAAAGGAACAACATTTGTATGTTTTTGTTGTTCCTTTTCCAAAGGAATAGCATTTTTGATCTTGGCTATTCCTTTTCCAAAAGAACGGCATTTGCTGGTTTTGTTGTTCCTTTTCCAAAGGAACAACATTTTTGGCGTCTGTTGTTCCTTTTCCAAAGGAACGGCATTGGTGTGCTTTGTTGTTCCTTTTTCAAAGGAACAACATTTTTGATTCTTGATGTTCCTTTTCCAAGGGAGCCGTACCTATGTGTGTTGCTATCCCTTTTCCAAATGAACAACATTTGTGAACTGTTGTTGTTCCTTTCCTCAAAAGGAACACTACTTGTATGCTTTTGCTCTCCCTGTGAAACAGCTTGTTCCTTTTGTTGTTCTAAATTGAGGATGCTTATTGCTCATGTTCTTTCAGGTCTTTTTGAATACAGCTATGCACTTATGTAATGGAAACAAAAACACAACATACAAAAATCATTCAATCATAAATCGCTATCTTTATAAGAAACTGCCCTGAATTGGTGAGAAGACAGAAGGAAAGACATGCTTATTCATCATCTTTTGTCGTCATTATTCTACTAATTATGTTCTGATTGGTTATCTGTATCATGTTGCTCCCTTTTAATCCTCTTTGATTACTATTCAGCAATAAGAGCAAATGGTCTATACCTTCCTATTGGGATATTAAGACTTCTTCCACCATTCCTACTCTTAAAGAGTGTTGAACCACCCTTTGTGTATAAATAGGGAAGGCATTTCATGAAAAACAAAGAAAAAGGAGCAAACATGATTTATAAATTGTCAAATTGCAGGGTAGGAAGTCTCATTAAGAGCAGACCTACCATGATCATGAGGACGAAAGTGAAGTGGCATTCCCACTATGGCCACCACACTAGGGATATGGTCCAAAAGGTATATCAAACAAACAACCCTTGGAATAGGAGGTCTCATCACGAGCCGGCCTACCCGCTATTCGCTCCTTTCTCGTGAATGGCATTATGGCTAACTAGTCACCAAGCCAGCATAATGGCCTAAATTTTGACATTACACAACGTTCCCTAGCATACACAAAGGACTATGGTTCCATGGGTGAAATGAAAAACTTTTCCAAGGTTATGGACACCTGTCGGTAGCAGAGCACTGTTAATGGTATTGAAGTCGCATTATTTACACCAATAGGTAAGTTATTTGCACCCTTTTGTTTCTTATGTCGTGGTAATCAATTATATGTTATTGCCCCAACCATATAACGCATGACTATATATTATCACCAATCATTACAGAACCATTGAAAATGACCGAATGAGACTCTCTATTTACGGTAAATTTCTTATCCCCAACCTTGCATCAAATCACCGTAGTCTCTTACGTATTAAAGTGATGCAAATTTATACCTCGATTTCAGTAATAGGTTGTTTTTGTAAACATGGCATATTGCCATACGTTGTTCCTTAAAGACTTTGTTGCAGAGAGGGTGCTGCTCCTTTATTTGACGGCTGGGACAACCTATTACATTGCGGGGGGGGGGGAGGTTAACCTCATCATTCCCCAGATTACGTGTTAGCTTGCTATTCGGGAGATTATGTTCTGGGGTATAGCACGGCTCAACGGTATTATGTATTTTTATTTTTTTGTTTTTTCTGCATGATTTGCTGTTCAAATCCATTTCCACTGTATACGCTGTAGCATTAGAGTTTGAACGGGTTTTACGTCCATCAGCTTCTCTGTATTTCAACAAACAACAGTCATTCCTTTGAGAATTCATAGCGAAACTATGGGAGGAAGATCAATTCGCAGAGAACCACAAGTGTTAACTATTTCGGCTGCTGCCTGGGAAATCCTGGCAAGAGCAGGATGGCTGACCTATCTTAACCACTTGAAGGAGTCTAATGAAACAATAACAATTGAATTTTTGCAGAACTTGCAAGAGGACTACTCCATAGTAAGAGGAAGACACATAGCAGTCACCGATGACATAATCGCAGAAGTCTCGGGACTACCATCCACTGGACCAATATGGACGTTAAAAAGGAGAGGTTACAGAAGATTATAGAAATCTTTCAGGACGAGGGATAGAGCCTGACAATTCGAGGAAAGTGGGTTCTGCCAGTAGCACTAGGAGAGCCGTGGGCAGAATTAGCAAAGACCATCCAAAGCTATATCACCTGTGAGGGCAGAAAAGACGTGTAAGACCATGACATCTTAAACTCTTAGCTGTTCTAAAACAGAAATGCTCTGTAAATTTACCTGCATTGTTGAATTCATTACTTCATGACGTTGCACGGAGTGTGAAAAAGGCACAACATGTAGAATCAGTTGTTAGTCATCACGGATTGATTCGGTTGATAGTCAACCATAGCCTCACCCAGCAGTAGAGCAGCTGGGAAGAGCTAATTGCCATTGTAAATGGGGGGTTGGTCACACCACCTCCAAAATGGAAATATGTCACTAGCACACCCGAACATCCAGAAAAATGGAAACAGGTCACTAGCACACCCGAGCGTCCAGAAAAACACAAGAAATCGGCAAAGCGGAAACATGTCACCAGCACACCCAAGCAACCAGAAAAGCGCAGGAAATCGGTCCAGGTAGCACGGCTACGAGGGGGGTTGGAGAAGCCCCAGGAAGGCACTATCTAGCCAGTGGAAATAGAAGATGAGCAACCCCCACGGGCAGACAAGGAAATGGAAATGTAGGAAAAGGAAGCAGAGCAGTCTACAGAAGCAGAAGAAAAAGAAGGAGAAGAAGAAGAAGAAAAAGAGGAAGAAGACGAGAAATCTGAGGAGGAAGGAGACAAAGGAAAAGAAGCCGAGCAGTCCGAGCAGGAGGAGGAAATGGAACAGCAGGAAGGCAGCCCATTACAAGACCCATTAGGGGAAGATGAATTGGCCAAAGTTTTGGCCAATATGGGCGAATATGGCCAAACTTCTAGTCCATCTGACCTCCATGCTGGAGAGAAACCCCAAGAGAAATATGCACCTGAGGAATCACATGCAAAGGAGGCAGAAGTAGAAAATCTGCCTGTTCATGATGAGAAGATGCCAGAAAATGCTAAGCAGGAACAACCCGTTCCTAACCAGAAGGCACCAGAAGAAAGTCTGGAGGAAATAAGGGTAGAAAAAGAAATAGCCCAAGAAATAATAGAGCCAATTAGGGTTCTTGCCCTGGAACCGCCACCCCAAGAAGAAAATCAGGAAGCTAGCCGCAGTCCAGACCGCAGTAAACAGCGTGTTGTTCCTTCTGAAGAAATGGCAGAAATAAGGGAATTGCGAAAGGAACAGCATAGATTATTGAACATAATAGTCCAGCTCCACCAGCAGATTAGGATTCTAAAGGCAAGGCAAAGGGTAAAAGGGACTTCAGGAAGGAAAATTCTGGCCACGCTAGCAAAACCCCTTAAGGGAAAGGGGCGGAGGACCAAAATCCATCCTGCTATTCAAAACCCCGTCAAAAGCCAAGCTATTGTTCCAAATGATGTTGAAAAGCAGACTGCTATTCCAATTGAAAAGGAACAACAATGGGCTGATGTTCGTGTTAAAATAGAAATGGATGAAATGATGACCCGTGATAAGGAAATTCAGACGGAGGCACCACTTTCGAGAGTAATAAGGGTTCTGAACTCAAAGCAGCACAATAGGAAAGTTTAGGCAAAGCTCCTGGCCTCCATTGCTGCATGGAAAAAGGATCCAAAAATAGTAACCCTCCAAAAGGGTTTGAAGCAAGCTCTGCAAGAAGCGGAAAAGCTTAGGGAGCAAATGGTCCCCCGAGAAAAATATGAAGAACTACAGCAGTAGCTAAGGAACATCAACTTATCTGAAAGTGAGGCCTTCGAAGGATGGCGGAAGGAACAAGAGAAAGTTGCAAAGGTAAGTCGTAGGTTAGATGTAGTTATCAAATAGATGGATACCTTGTGTTCTCTATACAATGACGTTCTAGCATGTAGAGCCCCTGCTAAGAACTATGCCCTGTTTTTTATGGAAAGGTATTTGCAATTGAAAATAAAGGCTGTTAAAGCAGGTGCTCCCATACAAATTAACACCATAGATGATTTCATAAACTGCTGTAAACACTACGGGGTAAAAGTGTAGAGACTATTGTGTGAATTTTACTTGCATAACCTTGTACTAGAACAAGAGACCGAGTTAAACCCTGGCCCTTTTGTTGGGGACATTCAATTACAGACATTTATTTCATTTGCAGTTAATCAAATTAAATGGCTCAAAGCCTATAATGCTTTTCAAAGATAAGAAAACGGCTTAGATCTATGGATAAGAGCTGAGCCTAGGGACCCAGCATAGTTATGGAGGAAACATAGAAACCTCATGAAGACTCTAGGAGTGGTTAAAGCATTAGAACCCATGCAGGAGGCAATCATTCGACAGGGACTAGAATACTTTTCCTCTATCAAAGACCCTGCCATTGATGCAGCTAAATTTCGATATCGAATATCTAATCCGAATATCCAGCTCAGAGAACCATTTAAGTATGAGAATTTTAAACTAGCTTCCAACCGTTTTCCCTCTATGGCGAAATTTTTTTGAGGGCAAGGCCATCCTGGTTAGGATATAGGTTCTGGAGTCCAATCATTTGGCATCCTGCACCTAGATACCAAGCCCTGTATGAGATGCCTGAGGGTCAGACATGCCATTTCTTTGACTACCTAGTTTTGCATCACGCCTGAGGGTCAGACATGCCATTTCTTTGACTACCTAGTTTTGCATCACGGTTGTAGGCCTTCACATGACATTCCATCTCCAGCCTACTCACTCACTGCCTTACATGTCAACTACAATGTTTTCATGAGGCCATGAAAAAGGGTAAGAAGGGGGGTGTGTGGAGTATCAAAGAAGGTATGTTTTGATGGTTATTTCAGTATCTTTTCATTAGGACTTATAAGCCTTTTTGCATCATAAACTTAGAAAATGATAAAGAATTATAACAAAACATGTGAGATTAATATAGAACACTGACAATATTGTTTCCATGTATAGGAGGGAGGAAAAACGAAAAGTGGTTTTTCTAAAGGAAAATACAAAGATGGGTTAACTTTTTTCCCTTCGACGGGAGACCGCATGCAAACCAGATCAAAATAGACCAGCCCAGGAAAGGAAGCGGAGATATCAGCTCGGCGCAGAAAAGATGTAACAGCACAAGTAAAACTAAAATTAATGTCAAAAGGAAAACAATTCTTTCAATGAAATTATACCTGTACTTTCCGGCTGCGAAGTGACCACAAGATTTGGGGATGACTCTCCTCCCAACCGTAGGCTCAATTGTGCAGGATTCTGCTACAACTGGCCACCCCCGAGCCCTCAATCAATGACTACTACCAGTATTCCTAAGTCTTAGTATTCTCCCAAGAGAATGAAGATAGAACCTCAGAATGATCGAACCCCTCCCATCCTCCTCATCATTCATTAAATAGAACAAAACATTGGAAGGGAAA